>CAUYQG010048301.1:0-20111 GCA_963574415.1 Tarsius wallacei
AAAAAAAAAAAAAAAAAAATTTACAAATAATTTCAAGCCAAAGGTTTGTTAATTTCAATATAAGAAACTAGAATATTTTTCTTTGCAATTTATTAAACATCAGAATAGGTATGAGGAAAGATGTGAACTTTTCTACTATAGAGCTCTTTGAAAGTAGAAACGACATCTGACCTTAAGTTACTTAACTGTTGCTCAGTTTCCTCATTTGTAAAATATACAAATATTGACTTATAACATTATATAATTCTATGATGCTGTAACTGAAGGCAAAAGAAACAGATGCTTCATAAAAGAAGGTACCTGTCTACTCTAGGTTTCTAAGAGGATAGGATGGATTAGTTCATAAACCTAATTTGCTTTCCATTGTGGTTGTCAAGAACTAACAGTCCATTGACATTTTATAGGTTATTGTTGGTATTAAGAGACATAATGAATGTGGTAGGCACATCATTAATGTTAACTGCAGTGGAATGTCTGCTGGGAGAGGACATGAATCAATGTCTAACATCTTTCCTAATAAGATTAGAAACACAATACCACCCACACCAAGAAAAAATGTGAAACACACTGAAGAATGAAGAAAATATTTGGGCAACAAAATTTTCTTATAATATGCTGTATTTAATATATACACTACAAAATGATATGTATCATAAATGTGAGTTAAGATCCATCATATTAAAACACACCATTCAAGCACTAAAATGTTATTAGTATCACTGAAGCTACTTTTGTGTTTCTCCCTGATCACATCCTCCAGCTTGACCCACTCTGCCACCAGAAAAAAATCACTAACCTGAGTTTTAAAAATGTATTTGCTATTAGATATTATCTTTCTTTTTTTTTGCCCAAATGTATTAACTATTGGATGTAGGTTTCTATAGTAACTATCATATCAGTTTTGTGAAATGCATTATTCAGATCATCTTGACTGTTATTAGCATTTTATCTGTTTGTACTATGATAATTGAGAAAGTTATGTTGGAATTTCCCATCTTGGTGGTGGATTTATCAATGTACTCTTTAGCTCTACTTTATTTTGAAAGCTGGATTTGACCACTTTATTTTGAAAGCTGGATTAAGCAGAAATGCCTATCTGTGAATCAAAAAAAGAAGAAATGACAGTGAACACCAAAAGCAGGGAAGAAGAAGGAAGAGAAGCAGCATCTCTGACCAGGATCAGTTGAGAGCCAGGAGTGACTTCTCAATAGAGGGAAAGGCTGACTGAGGGACTTTCAGTGGCCCACATCTCCATCATGGAATCATGCAATCCTGGCCATGGGAGAAACTCTTGACTCTCCCAACCCCTGAAACTAACATAGCAATCTGCCAGGAAGATGGAACTGCTCCAGGAGGGAGCTCGTGTTGGGTCTTACATCCTTTCTGATGAATTTGCCTATGGCAAATTGCGTGCTGTCCTGGGACCCAGTGGTGTCAGTACTGAGGCATTATGGAAACGTGGGCTATTGCTGCTGAGATGGGAGCGAGCTGGGAGTGCTCCTGCAGCTGGGCTAAGAAGTGAGGGAGGCGTGGGCTACAGCAGCCAATGCCAGAAGACAAGTGCTATCAGTGAAAGCAGGATGCAAGTTGTCCCTGGGACTTGGCTGTGAGCTGGGTAAAGGCTCCTGCAGATGAGACGGGGGCACTAACTAGATGTGAGCTACTGTGATCAGGGCAGGGAGATCAAGCCCCACAGGGACTGGGACAAGAAAGCCATTGCACTCCAGCCTGGGCGACAGAGTGAGACTCCGACTCAAAAAAAAGGGCGGGGAGGAGGACTTGCATTCCTTACAGGACTTATGTTCCTCACAGATTGGGGCCTCAACTGTGGTGGGGCCTCAGCGGGGCTGCTACTGCCCTTCACTGAGCACTCCACATGAGACCTAAGAATCACCCCACCCCGTCTTTCATGGCTAGTGCTTCCCTTAGCAAAAGTCCACGCAGCCTAGCTGTGCCCCACCCTCTTCCAAGACAGAGCACACAACCTAACTCCTGTGGATTGCACAACCTAATTTACCACCTTGGGCACCTGAACACTCTTTGCAGGAGCCTGAATTTGGGCCTAAACTCCCAGCTGTTACCACCTCAGGTGGTACCTACCTGCAAGCACCACCTGCAAGCCTAAAGACTGACCAATCCAGACCATCGCAGCCATTGCCAATATCAACACACATCCACTCAGGACTCAGAGAAATGTTCCACTACTGCCACCGCCATCACCCACACCACGCAGCTTCCCAGGATCCCAAAATCTGCCCACCTGGCCTGACCCACTGCTGCCACTACCAACATCAGAGCAAGTCACCAATACAGGTGTCAGATACTCCACATTGGAGCGAGAAGCTTGCTCAGTCAATTGTGGCACCAATGAGGCCTGAAAACTGGTCCACATGGCATTTCAGTCTCCAGCACAACTTGACCACAGACTCCATTAATAACCAAACCCTTGCCCACTGAGGAAATCACAGATACCACTAAAGATCTTTACAACCAAAGAAATCATACAGAGACTATACTCCTACAAAAAACCAGAATCAAAGCTAAAGTACCTACTCCACCAATACCAGGAAAAAGTCCTCCCCTACAAAAGTAAATTTAAAAATAAGAAGCAGCAGCTGTATACCAGATGCACAAATATCAACGTAAGGACACAAGAAACATGAAAAAGAAAAAAAATGACACCTCCAAAGGAACATAATAATTTTCCATCTATACATCTTTTAGAAAGCAGGATTTATTGAGAAGACAGAAAGGCTTCCACAGTGGGAGGGGACCCGAAGGGGTTGCCATCTATACACCTTAATCAAAAATAAATTTTCAAAATTCCAGAAAAAGAATTCAAAATATTCATTTTAAAGAAGCTCAGTGAAATGTAAGTGAATTCTGAAGAACGATACAAAGAAATCAGAAAAGCAACTGGGGATCAAATGAGAAATTTACCAAAGAGATATTTTTTTAAATAACCAAATAGAAATTCTGGAACTGAAGTATTCATTGAAAAAAATACAAAAATACATTTTAAAGTTTAGAACCTGGCAGAAGAAAGAATCTCAAAACTTGAAGACTGGTCTTTTGAATTATCCAGTCAAACAAATTTTTTTTAAAAAGAACTTAAAAACTGAGCAAAGCCTTCATGACACTGGGCACAACTTAAAGTGACCAAATTTACAAATTATTGCTATTAGCAAGGGCAAATAAACAAAGAAAGGATTATGAAACTTATTTAAAGATATAATAGATAAAAATTTGCCAAGCTTAGCAAGAGACTTAGACATTCAGATAAAAGAAGTTCAATGATCCCCAGACAGATACAACTCTAAAAAGTCTTTTGCTAGCATATTGTAGGACTATCTGAAGTCACAGATAAAGAGGAAATTAAAAAAAAACAGAAACAGAAAAGTGTTTAGTCACCTACAAAGGAAACCTCACCAGACTAACAGTGGATTTCTCAGCAGAAATTTTATAGACCAGAAGAGACTAGAATGATATAGTCAAAGTGCTAGGGGGAAAAAATAAGAAGAATTCACCCAAGAATACTATATCCAGTTAAATTATCCATCATAAATGAAGGAGAAATAGAGTCATTTCCAGCATGCAAAAGCTGAGAGAATTCATTACCACTAGATTAACCCTACAAGAAATGCCCAAAGGAGTGTTAAACCTGAAAGCAAAAGGAAAACATTGACCATGAAAATGCACGTAAGAATAAAACTCACTGATAAAGCAATCACAAATGAGGCAGAGAAAGTACTCAAATGGTACACTACAGAAATCCACAAAGCTATAAAAAAAAATAAAAAGGAACAAAGACTATATAAAAACAACCAGAGGCTGGGCACAGTGGCTCATGACTGTAATCCTAGCACTTTGGGAGGCAGAGGCGACAGGATTGCCTAAGACTAGGGGTTTGAGACCAGCCTGGGCAACTTGGTGAGACCTTGTCTCTACAAAAAAATTAGCTGGGCATGGTGGTGCACACCTGTGGTTCCAGCTACATGGAAGGCTGAGGTGGAAGGATCACCTGAGCCTTCCAAGTGCAGCCTCAGCAGATCAGGGCTGCAGTGGCCGTGAGCGTGCCACTGCACTCCGGCCAGGGTGACAGTAAGACTAACTCAAAAAACAAACAAACAAAAAACCAGAAAATGATTATGACAGGAACTGACATATCAATAATAACTTTGAAAATAAGCGAATTAGCCGGGCTTGGTGGCTCAGCCTGTAATCCTGCACCTTTGGGAGGCTGAGGTGAGTGGATTGCCTGAGCCTGCGGGTTCGAGACCCACTTGGGCAACTTGGCGAGACCTCATCTCTACAATAAATCAAAAAAATTAGCCGGGCGTGGTAGCGCTCGCCTGTAGTTCCAGCTACTTGGAAGGCTGAGGTGGAAGGATCGCCAGAGTCCAACAGGTTGAGGCTGCGGTGGCCAAGAGCATGCCACTGCCCTCCAGCCTGGGCGACAGTGAGACTCCAACTAAAAAAAAAAAAAAAAGAAAAGAAAAGAAGTGAATGAAATTATCCACTTAAAGAATAAAAAAATGACTTAATGGATTTTTAAAAATTATCCAATTATATGCTGCTTAGCATAAACTCACTGAAAATAAAGGAATGGGAAAAATAAAGGAATGGGAAAAATAAAGGAATGGGAAAAATATTCCATGCAAATAGAAACCCAAAGCAAGGAGGAGCAGTTATACTTGGATAAAATAGACTTTATGTCAAGAGCAATTTAAAAAGATGAAGAAGGTCATAATATAATAATGAAATAATCAATTTGGCAAGATAATATAATAATTCTAAATATATGCACCCCAAAATGGAATACCTCTTTTTTTTGAGTTGGAGTCTCACTCTTGTTGCCCAGGCTGGAGTGCAGTGGCATGCTCACAACCACCGCAGTCTCCACCTGCTGGACTTAGGTGATCCTTCCGCCTCAGTCTTCCAAGTAGTTGGAACGACAGACACACACCACCATGTCCAGCTAGTTTTTGTGATCATCGTAGAGATGAAGCCTCACCAAGTTGCCTAGTCAATCCTCTCACCTCAGCCTCCCAAAATGCTGGGATTACAGGTTGAGCCACTGTGCCCCGCCCGGAATACCTCTTATATACAGCAAATATTAGATTTAAAAAGACAGATTGCAATAAAATAATAGTGGAGGACTTCAATACCTCATCCTCAGTACTAGACAGACCATCTAGACCAAAACACACACACACACACACACACACACACACACACATTGGACTTAAACTAGACTTTAGATCCAATAGACCAAACAGACATTTACAGGACATTCTATCCAACAACTGCAGAATATATATATTTTTCATCAGCACATGAAACATTCTCCAGGATGCACCATATATTAGGCCACAAAACAAGTCTCAACAAATTTTTAATAATAGAAATCATATCAAATATCTTCTCAGACCACAATGGAATAAAACTAGAAATCAATACAAGAGGAACTTGGAAGCTATACAAATGCATGGAAATTAAACAATATGCTCCTGAATGACCATTAGGCCAATGAAGAAATTAAGATGGTAATGAAAAATTTCAGAAAACAAATGAATATGAAAATACAACATACCAAACCTCGAGGGAGACAGCAAAAGCTGCTAAGAGGGAAGTTTATGGCAATAAATTCCTACATCTAAAAAGTAGAAAGATTACAAATTAACATTATAACAATGCACCTTAAGGGACTAGAAAGGCAAAAAAATTCAAAGGTAAAGGTAACAGAAAAATGAAATTTTACATAATGATCAGAGCAGAAACAAAAGAAAAGAGACCAAAAAAAGGATCAAAAAAACAAAAAGTTAGTTCTTTGAAATTAAAATAAATCACTAGACTAAGAAGAGAGAAGAATCAGATAAAATCAGAAATGAAACAGGAGACATCACAACATCACAACTTATATACCACAGAAATACAAAAGATCATTAGAGGTTATGATGAACAACTTTATGTAGACAAACTGGAAAATCTAGAGAAAGTGGATTATTTTCTAGAAATATACAAGCTACCAAGATTGAAGAAACAGAAAACCTGAAAAGACCAATAAGGAGAAGTGAGATTAAATCTAGTACTAAAAATCCTCCCAACAAAGAAAAGCCCGAGAAAGAATGGATTCAAAGTGAATTCTACCAAATGGACAAAGAATATCAATCTTCCCAAAGCTATTTTTTAAAAAATCAGTGAGGAAGGACTTATTCTATCATCCTGATACCAAAACCAGATAGGGTCACAACAAAAAAAGAAAACAGTAAGTCAATATCCCAGATAAACAAAGACACAAAAGTCCCCAACAAAATGCTAGCAAACACAGTTCAACAGCACATTGAAAATATAATACACTATGATCAAATGGAATTTATACTAAGAATGCAAACGTTTGTTCAGCATACGCAAATCAATAAATGTGATACATCACATCAATAGAATGAACAAAAACTATATAATCATCTCAACAGACACAGAAAAAGCATTTGATAAAATTCACCACCCCTTTGTGATAAAAGCTTGCAATAAATTAGGCAAAGAAGAAATATATACCAAAATAATAAAGGCCATACATGACAAACCCAGTGTTAACAACAAACTAAATGGGGGAAAGTTGAAAGTCTTTCTTCTAAAAACTGGAACAAAACAGGAATGTCCACTTTCACCACTCCTATTCAATATAGTTCTAGAAGTTCTAGCCAGAGTGATTAAATAAAAGAAAGAAATAAAAGATGTCCAAACTAGAAAAGAGGAAATCAAATTGTTCCTTTTTGTTGACAATATGATCTTATATCGAGAAAAACCTAAAGACTTCACCAAAAAACTTTTAGATTTGATAAATGAGTTCTGAAAAGTTGCAGGATATAAAATCAACATACAAAAATCAGTAACATTTCTATACACTAAAAAGAATCTAGCCAAGAAAGAAATGAAGAAGAAAATCCCATTTGCAATAGCTACAGAAAAAAAATCTAGAAATAATTTAACCAAGAAGGTAAAAGAGCTCTACAAGAAAACTACAAAACACTGATAAAAGAAATTTAAGATGACCCAAACAAATGGAAAAACATCCATCCTGTGCTAATGGATCAGAAAAATTAATACCATTAAAATGACCACATTTGCCCAAAGTAAACTACAGAGTCAATGCAATCTCTATCAAAATACAAGTCATTCTTCACAGAATTAGAAAAAAAAATCCTAAAATTCATATGGAACCAAAAAAAAAAAAAAGCCCAAATAACCAAAGCAGTTTTAAGCAAAAAGAACAAAGCTGGCAGCATAACGTTGCCTGACTTAAAACTAGGCTAATAACCAAAACAGCACAGAAATAGTATAAAAATGGATACATAGAACAATGGAACAAAACAGAGAACACAGAAATAAAGCCAAATATTTACAACCAATTGCTCTTTGCCAAAGCCAACAAGAACTTGCATTGGAGAAAGGACACCTTTTTCAATAAATGGTGCTAGGAAAAAACGAAATAGCCACATGCACAAGAATGAAACTGAACCTCAAAAATCAACTCAAAATGGATTAAAGACTTAAAGGTAAGACCAAAAACTATAAAAAATACTAGAAGAAAACTTAGGGTAAACCTCTTGGATATTGGTCTAGGCAAATAATTCATGACTAAGACCTTAAAAGAAACACACAGGCAACACAAACAAATAAATTAGACTTAAACTAAAAAGCTTCTTCACAGCAAAAGAAACAATCAACAAAGTGAAGGGACATGTTGAAAGGACAAATATATATATTTGCAAACTATTCATGTGACAGGGGACTAATATCCAGAATGTGCAAGGAACTCAAATAACTTAACAGTAAAACAAATAATCTCATTAAAAAGTGGGCAAACGATATGAATAAACATTTCTCAAAACAAACACACAAACAGCCAACAGATATATGAAAAAACGCTCAACATCAGTAATCATCAGAGAAATGCAAATGAAAACCACAATGAGATATCATCTCACCCTTGTCAGAATGGCATTATTAAAGGACAAAAAGAATAGGTGTCAGTGAGAATGTGGAGAAAAGGAAACTCTTGTTGGTAGGATTGTAAACTAGTACAGTCTCTGTGGAAAACATTATGAAGATTTCTCAAAAAACTAAAAATATAATTACCATTCAATCAAGCAATCCCACTACTGGTTATCTATCCAAAAGAAAATAAATCAATATATCAAAAGGATATCTGCACTTAGGTTAATTCCTCAGGTTGATGATGACTATTCTTAAATGCACGAGAGGGGACCTAAAAAAATCTGAAATGTATTATAAAAAAGTGTGTATTTATTCTTACATGTTTAAACTTCGGTTACCTTCAAAGTACTTTGATACAATACACCTATTAAGATGCTTTTTCTGCTGCTCTAAACAGTTTTTGAACACGTCAATTTTGATGCCTTTTAGCGCTTTTGCTGTTTTTTGTTTCACCTCTTTCACATTGGCAATATGTTTCCCTTTGAGAACTTTTTTATCCAGAGGAAAACAAAAGTCGCTTGGGGCGAAATCAGGTGACTAGGAAGGGTGTGGCATGAGAGTCATGCTGTTTTTGGTCAAAAACTGCTGGCCACTCAGTGTGGTGTGGGCAAGTGCGTTGTCATGATGGAAGAATCAGTCACTTGTTTGTCACAACTTGGGATGTTTCTTCTGCAAATTGTGACACAACCTTCTCAAAACTTCCAGATAAAAACTTTGGTGACTGTTTGATCTGGAGAAACAAATTTCTTTTTTTTTTCTTTTTTTTTTTTTTGAGTCGAAGTCTCACTCTGTCGCCCAGGCTGGTGTGCACTGGCACGCTCACAGCCACCGCAGCGTCGACCTGCTGGGCCCAGGCGATCCTTCCGCTTCAGCCTTCCAAGTAGCTAGAACTACAGGCACATGCCATCACGCCCAGCTAATTTTTTGATTTATTGTAAAGATGAGGTCTCGCCAAGTTGCCCAGGCTGGTCTTGAACCCATGGGCTTAGGCAATCCTCTCACCTCAGCTTCCCAAAGTGCTGGGATTATAGGCACGAGCCACCATGCCTGGCCAAGAAACAAATTTCAAGTGGACTACAAGGGGCCTGCTCTCCAAAAGATAATTCTGGGTTTTTTTAGGTTCCCCCTCAAACTGTATTCAGGTAATAAACACCCTAAATACCCTGATTTGATCATGACACATTGCATACATGTAACAAAATTTCTCACGTACTCCCACAAATGTGTACAAATTTAAAAATGCATTTGTACTTATTTTGATTATATTTGCTATATATTGTGTTATATTTCGAGTTGATACTTTCTATTCGACTTGCTTACTTTACTTTCTATTGTCTTCTTCTTGCCTCTTTTTTTTGTTGTTGATTGAAGTATGCTGTTATTATTGATTTCCTAATTCAATTATCTCCTGTTGGTTTGGAAGTTGCACATTTTATTACTGTTTTTTTATTAGTTATCCATGGTGTCTTCTCATGCACATTTGACAACTTCAAGTCTAAAATTAATCAATATCTTAATCCTCCTTCCAAACAATACAACAATGACCCTAGAACACTAAATCGAATGACTCGTCTTCAGAAGTTTATTTTTCATAAAATTATTTCCTATTTTAAGACTTTTTATTTTCATTCTAATCCTTAAAATTTCATTTAGTAAGACTTTATTGAGAATAAAGGCCCAACTCTTATTTTTCTAAACATGTATTTATTTCACTCTAATTCTCAAAAAGATACCTCAGAAGCTTACACAATTATAGGTGGACAGCTATTTTCTCACAATATTTCATAAATGTCATCCCAATATTTTCTACCTTGCAATTATGTTTATAAGGAGTCTGCTGAAAGTCTCCAATAATTTCTCTGTTGATGATCTGTCTTTTTTATCTAGTTGCTTTTCAGATTTTGTCCTCTTCCTTGGTGTTCTTAAATTTCATCCTGACATGTCTAAGTATCAGTTTCTTTTTTATTTATCTTGATAGCCATACACTATTTTCAGTGTCTAGGAATTTTTTCTAAGTTCTAGATTATTCTTAATTTTTATAATTTTTTGAATATAATTCTCTATGTTCTTTCCTTCCAGAACTCCAATGTCTTTTAACCACACATATTTTCTATCTCCTTTTCTCTCTGTGATACAGTTATTTTTTCCAGTTCACCAATTCTTACTTAACCTAGGTCTAATCTGCTAATTTCAATGTTTATATTTTTATTTCTAAAAGTTATGCTTTGTTCCTTTTCAAATCTGCCTGGTCATTTTTTTTGGTTCTAAACAAATACACTTTTTCAGAGTAGTTTTAATTTACAGAAAACTGAGCAGATGGTACAGAGTTTCCACAGTCTCCCTTATCTCTTCCTCCCCAATTTCCTCTACTGTTAATATCTTGTTACAACTGATAGACCTTTACTGCTATATTACTGTCAACTAAAGTCCATAGTTTACATTGGTCTCTACTCTTAGTGTTGTACAGTTCTGTGGATTTTGAAAAATGCATAACATCATGTATCCATCATTACAGTTTAAATCAAAATAGATTCACTGCCCTAAAAATTCCCTGTGCTCCTCCAACTCATCTTTCCACATTCCCCTTAAACTCCTGACAAACACTGATATTTTTAATGTCTCCATAGTTTTGCCTTTTTCAGAATGTCACTCAGTTGTAATAATATAGTAAGTAGCTTCTTGAGATTGGCTTCTTTGGCTTAGTAATGTGTATTTAAGATTCCTCAGTGGTTTTCTTTGTGGCTTGATAGCTCATTTTTATGCTACTAATATTTCATTGTATGAATGTACCACCATTTATCCATTTACCATTTGAAGAACATTTTGGTTGCTTCCAGCTTTGGGCAATTATGCATAAAGCTGCTATAAACAGTTTATGTTCTCACCAACAACTCCTTTTCCTCCACATCCTGTCAGCACTAGGTATTGTCAGATTTTAATTATGTTTATTTATTTATTGGATTTTAGCCATTCTAATAGGTATGTAATGGTATCGTACTGATGTTTTAGTTTGCAACTCCCTAATAAAATCTGATGTTGAGCATCTTTCATACACTTATTTGCTGCCTGGTGAGGTGTAGATATTTTTTGCCCATTGTTTGTTTTTGTTATTGTTTTGTTGTTGTTGTTTTTGTTATTGTTGCTGTTGAGCTTTAAGAGCCCTTTATTTATTTTGGAGAAAAGTCCTTCATCAGAGATGTATTTACAAATATTTTCTCACAGTTTGTGGCTTGTCTTTTCATTCTCTCAACAATGTCTTTTACTGATTATTAAGTTTTTAATTTTAAAAAGATCAATTTCTTCTTTCATGGATCACACCCTTGGTGCTGTATGGAAAAAGATACATCACCAAACCCAAGGACATCTAGATCTTTTTCATTTTATCTTTTAGAAGATTCAGTTTTGCATTATGCATTAAGGTCTATGATTAATTTTGAGTTAATTTTTGCAAAAAGTGTAAGCTGGGTGTCTAGATTTTTTTTTTTTTTGCATGCCAATGTCTAGTTTTTGCAGCACTATTTGTTGAAAAGACTATCCTTTCTCTATTATTTGCCTTTGTTCCTTTGTCAGAGATCAGTTGACTATATTTGTGTGAATTTATTTCTGGGATCCCTATTCTACTTATTATTTTGCCAGTACCACATTGTCTTAATTACTGCAGCTTCACAGTAAATCTTGAAGTTGGGTAATATCAGTCCTCTACTTTGTTTTCCTTCCATATTGTGTTGGATATTCTGGGTCTTTTGCCTTTCCATATAAACCTTATAATCAATTTGGGGATATCTACAGAATAATTTACCAGGATTTGATTGGGATTGCATTAAATGCACACAGCAAGTTGTGAAGAACTGCCATCTTAACAATATTGAGTCTTTCTATCCGTGGAATATCTCTGTTTATTTAGATCTCCTATGATTTCTCTTATCAGAGTTTTGTGGCCTATTCACATTATCTATTTCTCCTTGTTTGAGTTTTGGTAGAATATGTCTTTCAAGGAATTGGCTTATTTTGCCTAAAGTATGCCTCACTCATCATTAGAGAAATGCAAATCAAAACCACATTGAGATACCACCTAAGCCCTGTAAGAATGGCCATCATTAACAAAACAAACAACAGATGCTGGCGAGGATGTGGAGAAAGAGGAACACTACTACACTGCTGGTGGGAATGCAGACTAATACAACCTCTTTGGAAGACAGTGTGGCGATTTCTGAAGGAACTAGAAATTGACCTTCCATATGACCCAGCAATTCCCCTCTTGGGAATATATCTGGAGGAACTCAAATCATTCTACAAAAAAGATACCTGCACACATATGTTCATTGCAGCTCTATTCAAATAGCAAAAACATGGAACCAACCGTGTTGCCCATCAAAGCTGGACTGGATTAAAAAAAATTTGTTTTCTTGAATGAGCTTTGGTAGTCTGTAGTCTGTGTCTTTCAAGAAATTAGCCTTTCCCATCTAAGTCCTAAATTTATTGATATAAATTTGTTTATAGTATTTCCTTATTATCCTTTTAATACTTGTAGAATTAGTAGTAATGTCTTTTATCTCATTCATGACATTCATAATTTGTGTCTTCTCTTTTTTCTGATTCACATAGTCAGAGTTTTATCAATTTTGCTGATTATCTGAAAGGACCAGCTTTTGGTTTCTTTGAATTTTCTATTGATTTTCTGTTTTCTATTTTATTGATTCCTACTTCTTCTTACATTGGGTATATTTTATCTACTTTTTCAATTTCTCAAGGTAAAAATAGATGTCATTGATTTGAAATATTTCTTCTTTTCTTACATATGCATTTAGTGCTATAAATTTTCCACTACACACTGCTTTAGTAGAATCTTTTATTTTATTTTTTTAAAAACTAATGTTTATTTTCTGCCAAACTTATTTCCATGTGCTTAAGAGCCTGTGTAAGAACAGCTTAAGGCCCCTCAGTGGTTGCCCCTACCCACACAGTGGCTTGAGCAGTAGGAGCTGCAGACCAGTCTTCTGTGGCAGGCAGAGTGCTCCAGTCTTCGGCAGAGAACTGCTGAATTAGCACAGAGGGCACTTGCATGCCTTTAGATCAGTTTGCAACCTCAGGCTGTGTAGCAGTGAACTCAGAAGTTGGAGCAGTCCATTTACCCTGAAATCTCTCCTGGGTCACAGCTTTTTCAGCAGCAGCCTGTTCTTCCTTTTCAATCTCTTTGGGATCTCTGTGGAAGTAGAGATCAGACACAACCTCCCCCAGGTGTTCACAGGAGATGGTGCCATGTATGCACAGAATTTCCTGAGCCAGCATCCACCACATCAGACCCACTGAGTGAGCTCCCTTGTTGTTGCATGGGATGGCAATGTCCATATAGTGCAGAGGAGAGTCTATGTTACACAGACCAATGGTAGGCAGGTTATGGATGCCTCTGTGAGAGACTGGTGGTCAGCCCCAGGATCAGCAACCACCAGAAGATGGGGCTCCCAGAAAGCTGCCTGCGTCTGGTTGTTGAAGGTTCCAGGACTGAAGTGGCCAGCAATAGGAGTGGCCCCAGTGGCAGCAGCAAACTTCAACACAGCCCACTGGCCAGTATTCCTGGAGAATACGACACTGACATAAGCAGGGTTTTCAATGGCAACAATGGCACGACCTGCCAATAGAAGCTCCTCCCAGATCCTCTTCAGATTTATGTTGTAGATGCCATCGCTCTTCCTTTTATAGAGGTACTGTTCCATTTGGAAGTCAAGGTTGGTGCCACCTTAGTGGGTTCCTGCTGCAAGGAATTTGAGGCCATCCTCCTCCTTCATTGACAGGACATCAAGGGCTCCTGACATTGTGAAAGTTTCCCTTTAAGTTGTTATGGGAATCCAGAACAATGCTGAATGGACCCCTCTCTGGGTAGTGTGGAAAGAAATATTATATTTTAATGTATTTAATATATTGTATTTTCATTTGCATTCAGTTAAAAATCCTTTCCAATTTCTTTTTTGATTTTTTTCTTTGACCCATATGTTATTTAGAACTTTGTCATTTAGTTTTCAAATATTTGGGGATTTTTCCAAAAGTTTTTTGTTATTAGAATCTAATTTAATTCCATTGACATCAGAACACATACTTTGTATGACTTGAATACACTTTTTCTTTGCGTATTTTGAAAACTTGTTATTAGGTACATACATATTTAGGATTGTTATCTCCTCATGAATAGATCTCTTTATTATCATCATCCTAGGTAATATTAGTTGCTTTGGAATCTACTTCTGTTATTAATGTAGCCATCTGTCTTTCCTGTATCTGGTGTTAGCATTAGTTAACTAGGTCTATTTGTTTCCTGTGGCTACAATAACAATTATCAAAATCTTCATGGTCTAAAAAAACAAAACAAAAACCCAGAAATGTCTTCTCTTTCAGTTCTGGAGGTAAGAAGTCCAAAATGCAAGTATAAGTAGGACCACTTCCTTCATAGGCTCTAGGGGAGCATATGTTCCTTGCCTCTTCTTCTGGTGACTGTCAGCATTCTTTGGCTTGTGACTGTATTTCTCTCTTTTTCTGCTTCATGTTCACATTGTCTTCTCCTCTGTGTGACTGTATCTCTTTTATAAAGATACGTGTGATTGCATTTAGGGCCCACCTAGACTCGCTCCTCCTCTCAAAATCCTTAAGTTAATCACATATTTGCCATATAAGGTAATAGTTACAGGTTCTGGGGATTAGGACATAGACATATCTTTGGGGCCACCATTCAGTCCAGTACACATGGTATATATTTTCTCATCCTTTTATTTTTATCTAATGTGTGTCTTTATATTTAAAGTGTGTTTAAAATAAACAGCATATACATGGGTCTTGTTTTTTTTTTAAATCCAGTCTGACAGTCTTTTTTCTTTTAATCAAGATGTGTGATAGACAGGATAATGGATCCCCAGAGATGTCCATATCCTAATCCCAAGAACCAAAGGAACATTGCAGAAGAGGCTAACTTAGGGATCTTGAGATGGAAAGATTATCCTGGATTATTGGGCTGGTCACAATGTAATCACAAAAGTCCTTATAACAGAAAGGCAAGAGGGTCAGAGTGAGAAGAAGGAAATGTGATGACAGAACAGAAGTTTGAGTAATGTGCATTGAAGATGGCAGAAGGGATCATGAACCAAGGAATAGGCAGCCTCTAGAAGCTGGAAAAGGCCAGGAAACAGATTCACGTTGGAGCCTCCAGAAGGAATGTATTCCTGCTGACACCTTGACTTTAGCTCAGTGAGACCCATATTAGATTTCTGACTCACAGAACTGTAATACAGTAAGTTTATGTTGTTTTAAGCTTCTGAATTTGTGGTGATTTGTTATAGCAGCAATAGGAAGCTAATATAAGGTGTTAAGACTATTCATATTTAATATGATTATTAATATAATGAGGTTTAAATCTTTCATCTTGCTATTATTTTGTCTCTGTACCATTTGTACTCGGTTCCTTTTTTCTTCTTTTCTGCCTTCTTTTGAATTAATTGAATATGTTTTCATTTTCATTTTCTTGGCTTTTTGATATAGTTTGTTTGTTTTTGAGTCAGAGCCTTTCTTGCTCTGTCATCCAGGCTAGAATGCCATAATCGTAACCTTGACCTCCTCAGCTCAGGTGATCCTTACACCTTAGCCCACCCAGTAGCTGGAACTAGAGCAGATGCACGTCACCACACCCAGCTGATTTCTTTTTCTTTTCTTTTCTTTCTTTTTTTTTTTTTTAGAGACAAGGTCTTGTTATTTTGCCTAGGCTGGTCTTGAACTCCTGGGCTCAAGCAGTCAAGCAGTCCTTCTGCTTTGGCCTCCCATATTGTTGGGATGATAGGCGTGAGCCTCTGCACCCAGTGGCTTTTAGCTGTAGTTCTTTGTTTTGTTATTTTAGTGGTTGCTTTGGCATTTATAGTATAGATCTTGAACTTGTCATAGTCACCCTTCAAGTTATGTTATATTACTTCACAAATAATGTAAAAACCTTCTAATAGTTCACCTTCATTTCCCCTCTCCTGGACTTTATGCTATTGTTTTAATATATCTTACTTATACGTAAATTATAAAGCTCACAATACATTGTAATTATTTTTGCTTAAATAATCAATTAACTTTACAGAGATTTAAGAAATAAGGCAAATATTTTATATATTTACCCATGAAGTTTCTGTTGCTAGTGTTCTTTATTGTTTTAATATAGATTCATGTTTCCATCTGGAGTCATTTCTTCTGCTTGAAGGATATCCTTCAACATTTATTATAATTCAGATCTGTTGGTGACAAAGTTTTAGGCATTTTGAATGCCTAAAAAGTTTTTATTTCACCTTTGCTTTAAGAAATTTTTTAAAATTGTGGCAAATACACGTGGCACAAAATGTATCATCTTAACCACTTTTAAGTGTGAAGTTTCTATCTTTTTTTATATTCAATATTTTTTATTATGATATTGTGGGGTACAGTTAAGGGTTAGGTATACAAATATGCTTCGTTCAGGCACCCTTGATGATAAGAGGTGTCTCCCCATAGTGTGCAGTTTCAATGGCACTAACTGCATTCACATTGTTGTGCAACCATCACTATCAGTCACCTGCAGAACTCCTTTTATTTTGCAAAATTGGAATTCAATATCCATGAAGCAACGATTCCCCATTCTTCCCTTCCTCCAGCTCTTGATAACCACCACTCTATTTTCTGTCTCTATGATTTTGACTATTCTAGTAGAATCATATAGTATTTGTCTTTTTATAGTTATTTCACTTAGCACAATTTGTTCACAATTTGTTCAAGGTTCATCCATGTTGCAACATATGTCAGAATTTCCTTCATTTTTAAGACTTAATACTATTCTATTGTATGTATATGCTGCATTTTGTTTATCAATTCATCTTTAAATGGATACTTGGATCGCTTCTGTATTTTAGCTCTTGTGAATGATGATGTTGTGAACATGAGTATGTAAGTATTTCTTCAAGTTTCCACTTGCCCTTCTTTTGAGTATATACCCAGAAGTGGAATTGCTGAATTATATGATAATTTTGTTTTTAATTTTTTGAGGAACTGTCATATTGTTTTTCTTTTTATTTTAAAGATGTGGGATACAATTCAGGATTAGATATATACGTGCTCATCACACAGGTAAATTTGGGCCTTCCTTTGGTCCCCGCTTCACCTGATTTGAGATCAGGTACTCTTATTGATGTCATATGCCCTCCTGCCCTCCCTTGGCAGTTTCCAGCTACTGCCAACGCCTTTCTTATTTTATTATGGTAAATGTTCAGGGTCCACTTATGTGTGAGAACATGTGGTACTCAGTTCTTTGTTTCTGTTATAGATCACTGAGTATTATAGATTCTAAATCCATCCAAGTTGCTGTGAAGTCCATAAGTTTGTCCTTCTTTATGACTGTATAATATTCTATCTTGAATATTTACTACATTTTAAAAATCCAGTCTATTTTTGATGGGCAGGATAGTTGGTTCCATATTTTTGCTATTATGAATAGTACGGCAATAAACATGTGTGTGTGCGGGTATCTTTTTTGTAGAATGATTTGAATTCCTCTGGGTATATCCCCAGTAGTGGGATTGCTGGGTCATATAAAAGGTCAATTTCTAGTTTTTTTAGAAATCACTACACCGTTTTCCATAGAGGTTGATCTAGTTTGCATTCCCACCAGCAGTGTAGAAGCATTCCCTTTTCTCCACATCCTCACCAGCATCTGTTGTTTTTTGTTTTATTAGTGATGGCCATTCTTACTGAGGTTAGGTGTTATCTCATTGTGGCTTTAATTTACATTTCCATGATAATTAGTGAGGCTGAGCACTTTTTCATGTGTCTGTTGGCTGCTCGTATGTCTTCTTTTGAGAAGTGTCTATTCATGTCTTTTGCCCACTTTGTAATGGGGCTGTTTGTTTTTTCTTTTCGGCAAGTTTGAGTTCCTTATAGATCCTAGATGTTAGGCCTTTGTCAGACATACAGTTGGCAACTATGAAATTACTTTTTTGAAATCTTGTGTACAGTGTTGATTGTACTCCATGCAGAAAAATGTTTTCAACTACTTTCTATTAGATAAAATTGACTGTATAGGAAGGTGCAGGAGGATTATCCTGTGGTTGCCTGCACCACCCTGCTGTCTGTGACGTGTCCCCATACGTACATGTACCCCAGGGGGGAAAACACCCTCCAGCTCATTGAGCATGTATGTAACTTGCAGGGGCAGCTTTGTCTAAAGAGAAAGACTTCCCCACATGGAACAAAAAGGAATATCCATGATCTGGAAGAGTTCCATGCTTTTTGTATTTCAAATTATAGTCCTGCAGGGTTGTGTTTCTTAACCTGTGCCCTAACAGTGCACAGATATTTGGCAAAATCAGCATCTGCCAGCGTGGCCATGCTCACTTTGCTAGAGGCACTGTGGAAACTGGAGGAATAGTACTGTTAACAGGATAGGTGTGCGTGGGCCTGGCTGAGGCTGGATCTGCCCTTTCTGAGTCCCCTAAGTGGCTCCTTTAGCTTCAGGGAAGCACTCCTCTTTGCCAAAGCCTGGGGTCTGCCCCTTTACCAGTGATATCAAAATGGATCTCCCATTTGGCAACCAATGTTCTTGTTTATGCTCCTGTATCTGAAGCTTAACGATATCACAGGTACCAGAAAATAACTTGCAAATGAACGAAAATGAAAATTAGACTCCTGACACGAAGCAAAACAGTGAGGAAAGTGAGGTTGGTGTTCAACTCTTGCTGCCTATTTCCGTGACCTCTCCACCTTCTTCTTTTTGCCCCCATACAAGCCCCCTTTACTCTAGGACACAGGGCTCTGCCGATTTAGACTCACGGTCAGCCCTCTAACCCTGTCATCGGTGGGGAAAATTGATCAAGGAATGTACACTGAAGTGTGGGACTTGATGGCTTGCTCCTTTTAGGAATATCCCGGAAAAAGACTTTCAGAAAGATGGTGAACTTTCCTTTTGGTTGATTCCGTATCTTGGCTATTGAACAGTGCTCCAATGGACATGGGAGTGTAAATGACTTCACGAGGTGGTGATTGTGGCACACATGCCAAAGGGAATACGCTTTAGCCTTGAAAAACCGAGAATAAAATCTTGCCATTCGTCACATGAACGAACTGGAAGACATTACGCTAAATAAAACAAAAAGGAAAATAGAGCACGACTGCATGATCTCACTTTTATGTGGCATCTTTACAAAAAAATGCAACACACGGAGAGTGAACAAAACAGTGGGAACCAGGGGTGGGTGCAATGGCGGGGAGGAAATGGGGAGATGTAGATTAGAGAGTACAAAGTAGCAGATATGTGGAAAGAACAAGTCTAGAGACCTAATGTACAACATGAGGACCGTAGGCAATCAGGTTGTACTGGTTGTGGGATTCATGCTAAATGAGTAGATTTTAGCTGCTCTTGCCACAAAAACAAACAAAAAATGGGTAACTATGCGAGATGACAGACATGTTAGTTTGCCTCACGGTTGTAACCTTTGTACTACCTATAAGTGTCCCGTAACATCAGGCTGTATGCCTTAAGTATACACGGTATAACTTACTTCCAAAAGGAGAAAGATGGCAGAAAACGCGAATTAGTACACACTTAATAATGAAGTCACAAGTATCTATAGAGGAATTCTGTGTCATTTTGTTCTGCAGTGAAGCTTCCTAGCACCCCTTAAAACGTCATTCCCTTTACAGCAAAGCAGGTCCTACCAGGAGCCCCTCGATTGGGCTCTAGGTGTGGCTGAGGACATAATTTGCTTGGGGCAGTGCCCAGGCACCCCAGGCTAGCAGTATAAACTCTTAAGACAAGATTAATATTTTGAGTGACGGAGAAATATACTTCCAAATCCCAGAGAGGATCCCTTGAAAGAAGCCTACTCCTTCAAGAGGCAGCAGTTGCTGAAGTATCTCTGCCTAGAGCTTTAAAAGATACCTCATCTCTACAATAAATCAAAAAATCAGCCGGGCGTGGTAGCACGCGCCTGTAATTCCGGCTACTCGGAAGGCTGAGGCGGAAGGATCGCCGGAGCCCGGCAGGTCGAGGCTGTGGTGGCCGGGAGCGGCCACTGCACTCCAGTCTGGGCGACGGAGTGAGACGCCAACTCAAAAAAAAAAAAGTG
>CAUYQG010048302.1:0-18170 GCA_963574415.1 Tarsius wallacei
TGAGTTGGAGTCTCACTCCATCGCCCAGACTGGAGTGCAGTGGCACGCTCCCGGCCACTGCAGCCTCGACCTGCCGGGCTCCGGCGATCCTTCCGCCTCAGCCTTCCAAGTAGCTGGAACTACAGGCGCGCGCTACCACGCCCGGATAATTTTTGATTTATTGTAGAGATGAGGTCTCGCCAAGTTGCCCAGGCGGGTCTCGAACCCGCGGGCTCAGGCAATCCACTCACCTCAGCCTCCCAAAGCACGGGATTACAGGCTGAGCCACCGAGCCCTGCCTTAGACACTTTTTAAAAGTCCCTTTCCCGGGAATTGTTCTGTTGGTTTCCCCCTCGCACAGAGCTCAACAACACACGAGCTAGCTTGTTTCTCTTTCTCTCTTTGGGTCCCCTGTCACTTCAGCATGCTCTCCTTCCTGGACTTCTGCCCCCAAATGCAAATTCTGATTCCTTATCCAGAACACAGCCATTCTCACTGGTGTCTACTTTCAAGCTAAGGTCTGAACCCACTTTTGCATATCCAGACTCATCCAAATGTTCAGCAGAACAAAAGGCTTTTATTTACCAGGGTCCACTCTTCTTTGAGAGACACTGTGGTTGAGATTTCATTTTTATCTCATCTTTGCTTAAGGCAGGTAGAGTGAGGCAGATTTAGCAGGGAGATACCAGGAAAAAGACAAATTGAAAGAGACAAATTCTGGGGAAGGCATGAACATTTGGAAAATTAGTGTCTGCAGTTACATGGCAATTTGAGCCTGAAGACCCCAAACCTGGAGGAAGTCAGTTTGAAGGGAATGAGGCTTACTAAGAATTCTGTCCAGGCTGGGCACAGTGGCTCATGCTTGTATCCCAGAATTTTGGGCGGCTGGAGGATTACTTGAGTCCAGGAGGTCAAGACCAGCCTAGGCAATATAGAAGACCCTTGCCTCTACAAAAAAAAAAAAAAAAAATTCTAGGCGTGGTGGCTTACTCCTATAATCCCAGCACTTTGGGAGGCCAAGGTGGGAGGATTGCTTGAGCCCAGGAGTTTGAGACAAGCCCAGACAACATAAGGAGAACTCGTCTCAACAAAAAATGAAAATAAAAAATTAGCTGCAGGTGGTGGTATGTACCTGTAATCCCAGCTACTGGGAGGCTGAGGAGGAAGGATTACCCGAGCCCAGGAAGCTGAGACTGTGGTGAGTTGTGAACGTGCCACAGTAGTCCAGTCTGGTGACAGAGTGAGAGCCCAATCCTCCCCCCAAAAGAATTCTATCCAAAACAAGTCAAGGAAAGGGAGGAGCAGACACATGGTTCCACAAAATGGTGCATATCAACCAACTCCATACAATAACTGGATACCTGATAACGCTTTCCCGTATTCCTGACACTTGTATGGTAGGGCCTGAAAAAAAGGCAAGGAGTAAATCCCCAAGCCTGAAAAATCCATGTGAAAAGGATTTACAGAAGGAGCTTAGCTACGTAATATGGATCTGAAGACCTTCTGACACCCATGATGTAATTAATTATTTTTCCATTCTTGGAGGAAACTAGTATCATTAAATAAAATTTTTTGCTGTCTATCATGCTTAAGGGAGTCATGATAATAACTACCTCTTTCTGTAAGATAATTGTATCTATTACAACAAGGGAAAAGAGAATGTCATACTAGATTTTCACGGAAAATCTATTCAAAAGTTGACCGAGTACAACACAAATTTAAAATTATTCACGTTTATTCAAAGTCACAGTAGTAACAATAGCAGAAGCTCACATAGGAAAACAAACAGATGAGTGGAACAGAATCGAGAGCTCAAAAATAAATGAGAACTCAGTATTTGAAAAAGGAGCACCACAGAGGAAAGGTGGATTTTTTTCTTAGATGGTATGAGAAAGTTGACTTACAATTTTACAGAAAAAAATCAAGCTTGATTCCTGTATTTTTACTATATGTGAAGGGACTCAAAATGGGTTCTACTACTTACTAAGATAATAGAAGACAAAGGGGACTGTCTTCATGAACCAGGGGAAAAATTTCTTAAGCAAGACCCCAAAATACCAGCATGGGATGAAAAAACAATAAACATGACTGCATAAAATTTGAAGATTTCTGTTCAATAAATTACAAACCTAGGAGACTAGCAACTGATTGGAGAAGATACTAGTGATGGCTAAAATGTTCAGGGCATCAAAATTAGAATATACATCGGACACAGTGACTCACGCCTATAATCACAGCACTTTGGGAGGCAGAAGCGCAAGGATCACTTGAGCCCAGGAATTCAAGACAAACCTAGGCAACATAGAGAGATCTCGTATCTACAAAAAAAAAAAGAAAGAAAAAGAAAAAATTAACTATGAATGGTTGTGCACATTTGTAGTCCCAGCTACTCTGGAGGCTGAGGCAGAAGGATTGCTTGAGCCCTGGCGTTCCAGGCTGCAGTGAGCTATGATTGCACCACTGCATTCTACCTTGGGCAGCAGAGACAGAGCGAGACCCCGTCTAAGAAAAATAAAAAGAAAAAAAAAAAATAAAGTGTATATATAAACTTAAGGAAAGATTGTATTACTATAATTTTTTTTTTTTAGTTGGAGTCTCACTCTGTTGCCCAGGCTGGAGTACAGTGGCACACTCACGGCCACCACAACTTCCACCCGCTGGGCTGAGGTGATCCTTCTGTCTCAGCCTTCCAAGTAGCTGGAACTACAGGTGTGTGCCACTGTGCTCAGCTAATTTATTTTTGTTTATTGTAGAAGTGAGGTCTTGCCAAGTTGCCCAGGTTGGTTTTGAACCCCTAGGCTCAGACAATCTCTTGTCTCCACCTCCCAACATGCTGGGATTGCAGGTGGAAGCCACCGTGTCCATTTGTATAACTGTAATTTTTTTTTTTTGAGTTGGAGTCTCACACTGTCACCCAGGCTGGCGTGCAGTGGCAGTCTCGATCTGCAGGGCTTAGGTGATCCTTCCACCACAGCCTTCCACACATGGTCATTTCCTACATAAAAAGACTCTACTAAACAAGGCCAGTTGTGGGGGCTCACGCCTGCAATGCCAGCACTTTGGGAGGTGAAGGCAAGAGGATTGCCTGAGCCCTCAGGTTCAAGACCAGCCTGGGCAACTTGGCAAGACCTAGTCTCTACAATAAATCAAAAAATAAACTGAGCATGGTGGCGGGTACCTATAGTTTAAGCTAGTTGGAGGGCTGAGGCAGAAAGATTGCCTGAGCCCAGCAGGTTGAGGCTGCAGTAGGCATGATCATGCCACTGCATTCCAGCTTGGGCAACAGAGTGAGATTTCAGCCCCAAAAAAGAGGCGCTACTAAACAGAAGAAAGGATGATTTGGGGAATGATGTAGTTGGAGAAAACTAACTTAGACCCATACTTTGTATACATAATACAATAAATTGGAAGAATAGTTTCTTTTATTTTTATTTTTATTTTTATTTTTGAGTCGGAGTCTCATTCTGTCGCCCAGGCTGGAGTGCAGTGGCACACTGCTCACGGCCATCACAGCCTCCGGGCTCAGGTGATCCTTTTGCCTCAGCCTTCCAAGTAGCTGGAACTACAGGCACGTGCCACCACACCCAGCTAATTTTTTTATTTATTATAGAGATGAGGTCTCACCCATTTGCCCAGGCGGGTCTTAAACAATCCTCTCACCTCGGCCTCCCAAAGTGCTCGGATTATAGGCATGAGTCACTGTGCCCGGCCTGATAGTTTCTTTTTTAAATAAACTTTTCTATGCTTTTTACATGTAATATTTCATCTAATCTTTACAGTGGCTCTGTGTGGTGGGTGTACTTATTACTACTATTATATAGATGAAAATGTTGAGGAAAACAAAATTTAAGAAACTTGTCCACCATCAAATAGCTAGTATGTAGCAGAGTTAGGATTTGAATGCAAGGCTGGTAATCCCAGAAAAGCACTTTTATCTAGCGCATTTGAAAAGCTTACTGTCTGACAGGCACTGTGCTTAGCACTACGTGTGCATTATGTCACATCCTGATGGCGAACTGGCTGCAAAGAGAGCAGCCAGAATTCCTCCCATCGCTGTATGTACATGCCATCCCTCCTATCAAGAGGTGGGGTCACCAGGCACAGTGGCTCACACTTGTAATCACAGCACTTTAGGAGGCCAAGGCAGGAGGATTTCTTGAGTCCAAGAGTTTGAGACCAGCCTGGGAAACAAAACAAAAATCTCATCTCTACAAAAAATTTAACAAGTAGCCAGGTGTGTTGGCGTGCTCCTGTAGTCTCAGCTACTTAGAAGGCTGAGGTGGAAGGATCGCTTGAGCCCAGGAGATTGATGCTGCCGTGAGCTGTGATCCACGCCACTGCACTCCAGTCTGGGCGACAGAGTGAGACCTTGACTCAAAAGAAAAAAACAAAAACGGGGGTCTGCTTCCCTTTCCCTTGAATTGAGTTGCCTTTATGACCTACCTTGAGCAAGAGAGTATAGCAAAAATGGTATTGCTTGAGTTCCAGGACTCAGGCCTCAAAAGGCCCAGGGACTTCTGGTTTTACTTGTTTGGAACTGCTATGTAAAAAGTCCAACTATCCCGCTGAGGAAACCAGATGAAGAGAGAGGCCCTGTGTTCCAGGCATTTGAACTGTGAGTGATTTTGGATCATCCTGCTCCAGATGACAGCAGCTGTCTGAGTAACCCCAAGATAAATGTAGGAACCGCCCAGCTGAGAGTAGCCCATTACGCAGAATTGTGGGTATAAAGAAATTGTTGTTTTGAGTCCCTAAGTTTGGGGGTAATTTGTCACACAGTCATAGATAATTAAAATTCTATTCCTCATTCTATGAGGTGGGGATCACTTTTGTTCACAGTTTGTAGAGGAGGAACCAAGGTTCTGACTGGTTAAGTGACACGCTCAAGGTCAACAACTGAGCCAGGATTTGAAACCTGTGTGTCTGACTCTAGCCCTCAACCTCATGCCATTTTGTCTCTGGAAAGGGAACTCACATCCCTGCCTTGAGCATCCATTGTGGCCATTGTGCCACAAACCATTTAGAACTCAATGGTTTGTAGAGAAGAATTTCATGCTTCTGGGAGGGTCAGGTTTCTAAATGAAATTTCAGGAACATATAGAAATCTGGGGATTTAACAATAGTAACAAGCCAGGCATGATGGCTCACACCTGTAATCCCAACACATTGGGAGTCTGAAACGAGAGGATTGCCTGAGGCCAAGAGTTTGAGACCAGCCTGGGCAACATGGTGAGACCTTGCCTCTACAATACATTAAAAAAATTAGCCGGGTATGGCGATGTGTGCCTGTAGTCCCAGCTACTTCGAGGGCTGAGGCGGAAGAATCACCTGAGCTCAGCAGGTGGAGACTGCGGTGGCCCTGAGCTTGCCTCTGCACTCCAACCTGGGTGACAAAGTGAGACTCTGACTCAAAATAGCAGCAACAATAATAATAATGGTCAACAGAATCTGAAAGAGAAGGCGTTGAGAAAGAAGTATTTTACTCTCAGATACAAGTTAGATACCCAGTCTGGCTTTTCCAACATAATAAAGAAAAGTCCTCCCCTGGAAAAGACAACTCAGGCATCTCCGTTGTAGAAATATGCCTTTTGTAGAATGCTGGGCAAGGCTTTGGTTTATTTTCTTACAGAAAATATCACCAGCAAGCGTAAAGCAAACATCCCAAAAGCATCTTTGTCCTTTTGGTGGGTTGAAATTAAAGGCATACTCTCTCCCAGAAGTTTTCTTCCTTTCATGCCCCCTTGTTCAAAGAATGGATTTCTATTTTCAGTCAGCATCCTGATGACAACTATACAGATTGACCTGAGGGGAAATTTACTGGAGACATAACTATGCTCTTTGGGACCTCTAAGAGCTTCATTTGAATCCAACCTTATATGCAAGTGGTGTGATGGCATCTAGGGTGCCTTTTAGGGCTTTTTTCCAAGAAAAAAATAGGTCTGTTTGAGGTCCTAGAAGTGGAATTTAGTTCTGAAGACTGATTTTGGCAACTCAAGAAGCTTGCATGCTGTTGTTATAACAATTAAAAGAAAAAACTCTTATCATCGTTCATGAGATCAAAAAGCAATGTTCTTTTATTTATTTATGTTTTAAACAAGTTGATTCACTTTTTTTTTTTTGTATTAATATAAAAACCCTGTGTTGTAGTCACAACTGGAGTCTGGGTCCTCTGCACAGAGATTCTGGTGTGAGTCTTGGCAAGATGGTTGGTGAGTTATTGATAGGGAGACTTGGTGAAATACAGTCTTTTTCTTTTCTTTTTTTTCTTTTCTTTTTTTAAGTTGGAGTCTCACTCTGTTGCCCAGGCTGGAGTGCAGTGGCACTCTCAGAGCTACTGCAGCCTCGACCTGCTGGGCTTAGGCGATCCTTCCACCTCAGCCTTCCACGTAACTGGACCTACAGGTGTGCGCTACCATGCCTGGCTCATTTTTTGATTGATTGTAGAGACGAGGTCTTGCCAAGTTGCCCAGGCTGGTCTCGAACCCCTGGGCTCAGATAATCCTCTCGCCTCGGCCTCCCAAGGTGCTGGGATTACAGCCAGTATAGTCTCGTTCAAAGACTGGGGATCAGGTATTTATATGTCTTAGAGATGACATCAAAAGTGGTCTTGATGAAGCTGGCTGAGGTGTAGCAGTCATCAATACCAGCCATCAGCAGCAGCTTGGGCGCAGGGGCTGAGACATGCCAATATCCCTGGGGGCAGGGATAAGGCACAGAGCCACAGTGGCCAGTCACATTGCAAGGGACAGTGCGGAGCTTGCTGATTTTGTTCACCCAGGGGACTCCAATGCATAAGGACAATGGAGAGCTTGGCCAGGATGATGATTCCTGGGATGGCAGTGGCTACCTCTCTGGAGCACTTAACACCCAGACTGTCATGGCCATTGTAGTCCCCAGTGGCAATAAATGCCTTGAACCTGCTAGTGCTGGTCTGCTTTTGCACCAGTATAATCTTCAAAACCTTATCCTTGAGGGACACCCCCAGGGAGATCTCAGTCTCAGTCAATGATCTCAGACTCTTTGATGGGTAGGGAGAAGAGAAAGGTCTCCTCCAGAGACTTGATTTTCATGTCCTTGACCAGGCAGCCCAGCTTGGTGATAGGCAGCCACTCCTTGTCCTCAGTCTTGTCTCTGTGAAGTCCATGGACTCACTCCAGCCACAACCATGGCTGCAACCTCAGCCCTTGAGGTCACTGCCAAAGCCACCATGGAAGTCGTTGCAACCTCCCATTCCAGGGCCTCTGGCCACACAGATGGCATATGCCATTTGGTGTTTTCTCAGAGAAGAACCCCAATTTTTTTTTTTTGCTTGTTTGTTTTTTGAGTCAGAGTCTCACTCTGTCACTCAGGCTGGCGTCCAGTTGCACAATCATGGCTCCCGCAGGCTTCAGGCAATCCTTCCAACTACAGGCTCACGCTACCATACCCAGCTAATTTTTTAAAAAATTTTATTGTAGAGAGGAGGTCTTGCCAAATGGTCTAGGCTGGTCTCCAACCCCTGGGCTCGGACAATCCTCTCACCTTGGCCTCCTAAAGTGCTGGGATTACAGGCACGAGCCACTGTGCCTGGTCACAATGTTCTTTTTGTTTTGTTGCTTTGTTCTGCTGTTCTTGGGGACCTTGTCATGCTTTAAGTCTATATCTCTTTGGCAAGGTGCTATGTGGGTTGTGTTTGTGCTTTCCACAGAACAGATACCATAGAAATATTTTATCAAAAGAGAAAAGGCAATATCAAAAGCATATCACAGCTCTGTTAGCTCATGGCCTCTGTTTCCCATTGTGCATTTAATTTTGCATACAGAAGAAGCAGCTGTGTGTAATTGTAAAATATAGAAAAGTATAATAATTATTATTATTTTTGAGTCAAAGTCTCACTCTGTCACTCAGGCTGGAGTGCAGTGATACGCTCATGGCCACAGCAGCCTTGACCTGCTAGGCTCAGGCAATCCTTCTGCTTCAGCCTTCCAAGTAGCTGGAACCACAGGCACAAACCCGTGGCCTAGGCAATCCCCTCACCTTGGCCTCCCAAAGTGCTGGGATTATAGGCATGAGCCACTGTGCCTGGCCGAAAAGTATAAATTTAACCAAGCAGATATCATTGAAATTATACCATTTATAAAATTATAAAATTTATGCCTTTGAAAATTATCTCTTGGTATAGAAAAAGCAAAATGAAACCAGAACAAAATAAAAATATCTGGTAAACAAGATCAGTGAAGCTAAAATCGCGTATGCATGAGGGTTTCAGCAAGATTCTCTTCAAATTAAAGTTAAGAAGAAATGAAATTAGCTAGATTCAAAATATAATGGATGAGTTCAGCTACTTGTACAAATGATACAACAAAAAAGGATCTTTAAATATTAACTGAAGAATCTGGAAAATTTCCAAAATCTAACAGAGGTGGCTTGTATTAACTTCAGGGAGGCAAGAGAATGTCAACCAAGGATCAGAAATTCAAATGTCCAATGGGACTACACAGATAATAATCTGTATATCAAGATGAGTGTTATAAAAACAACAATAGGCCAGGTGTGGGAACTCATGCCTATAATCCCAGCACTTTGGGAGGCTGAGATGAGAGGATTGCCTGAGCCCACAGGTTCGAGACCAGCCTGGGCAACTTGGTGAGACATCTCTACAATAAATCAAAAAATTAGCTGGGCGTGGTGGCGCACGCATGTGGTCTCAGCTACTTGAAAGACTGAAGCAGAAGGATTCCCTGAACCCACCCGGCTGAGTCTGGGTTAAAACAACAACAACCTATGTTGGCTAAAGAAAATATGTCAGCAGGCCATGGGTTATAAATTATAATCTTCCATTTACGTGCACAGTGCTAAGAACACTTTTTGCCCTCCATGAGGGCAAAAATCTCTTCCTGGTGCCTTGAATGTGCTAGAACTATAGGCATGTGTTTCATGGTGGGCATGCTTATGCAAATCTACTCCTAATGTCCAAGGAAGCTGAGAAGACAAAGAAAGAGACTGACATATTCAGTTTCTTAGAAAGGAACATTTAAGCTGGGCGTGGTGGCTCACACCTGTAATCCTAGCACTTTGGGAGGTGGAGGCGAGAGGGTTGCCTAAGCCCATGAGTTCGGAACCAGCCTGGGCAGCTTACCGACACCTCATCTCTGCAATAAATCAAAAAATTAGCCGGGCATGGTGGCACATGCCTATAGTTCTAGCTACTTGGAAGGCGGAAGCAGAAGGGTCTCCTGAACCCAGAGGTTGAGCTTGTGGTGACTGTGAGCATACTATTGCACTCCAGCCTGGCAACAGAGTAAAACTCTGACTCAAAAAAAAAAAAAAAAGGAACATTAAGTAGGGACTTACAAACAGAAGTCATGTCTGTGTCTTTGATGATGGTGAGACAGGATGATGGATCCCTGTGCTGTTACCCTCCAGACCCAGGACTTATATATCAAAAGGAAGGGATGATTCAGAAGAGATGTGTAGGACCATTGAAGCACAATAACATCAAGGTTCTTTGACCTAAGTACCTTGTGTAAGTTCCTGCTCTTATACAAGGAATGTACAGACTCAAGTCCAACCTCTCATCACTCAAAAATCAAACTGGAGAGACAAGAGTTGGTGGAAGGAAAATAGGTTTTATTCAAGAACTGGCAACCTAAAAGATTGTAGTCTAAAGTCCCAAAAATACCACCTCAAATGCTCAGGCTACAGGGAAACTTGGCATGGGGAGCATGAGAGAGTGGCCCATAGTGCAGGTCTATGCATCTTGTTCTGATGGCTTATCTTGGGAGGTGGTCTTCCCAGAGGTCTGGTTGTTATCTTGGCTGCAGTTAGGTTATGGATTAACCATCTTGTGACTTCTCCTAAGACAGAGGGTACCATAATTAGGACTCCATTCCTGGTCTGTTTTAAGATTAAGCCTTTAAAATTATTTCTTCTAACCCCCATCCCCCCACCGCCTTGAGTTGGGGTCTCATTCTGTCACCCAGGCTGGAGTCCAGTGCCACAATCATAACTCACCACACCCTTGACCTCGTGGGCTCAGGCAATCCTTCTACCTCAAACTCCCAAGTAGCTGGGACTACAGAGACTTGCAACTACATGAGCTAATGTTTCATTTTTTGTGGAAACAATGTCTCTCTATGTTGCCTAGGTTGATCTTGAACTCCTGGGCTTAAGCAATCCTCCTGTTTTGGGCTTCCAGAGTGCTGAGATTACACTCTGAGCCACGACACCCAGCTAGCCCTTGGAATTTTTAAGCCCTTGAAATTTTAAGATAAGCATAGGTCATGGAGGATGGGGGAGGAAGGAGAAAGAGAAAAAAGTTAAAAACAAGGTGGGTGATCACAAATGTTTCAAAACAAGATTCTTGGTTACAGGAACAATAATAAACAAGAAATCTTAGAGGCCTTCCCGGAACTGGAGCTAATCAGAAATTTTTTTTTTTTTTTTTGAGTTGGAGTCTCACTCTGTCAACCAGACTGGAGTGCAGTGACTGCTGCCGGCCACCGCAGCCTCGACCTGCTGGGCTCCGGCGATCCTTCCGCCTCAGCCTTCCAAGTAGCTGGAACTGCAGGTGCGCGCTACCACGCCTGGCTAATTTTTTGATTTATTGTAGAGATGAGGTCTCGCTTGCCCAGGCGGGTCTCGAACCTGCGGGCTCAGGCAATCCACTCACCTCAGCCTCCCAAGGCGCGGGATTACAGGCTGAGCCACCGAGCCCGGCTGCTAATCAGAAATTAACATGGTGGATTAGCATCCAAGATGGAGTTGCTTGGCTTCTGTAGCATGCAAGTAATATTTGTGGAAGGAAGGGAAGGGAAGGAAAGGAAGAAGGGAGGAAGGAAATGCATCTTTTTTTTGAGTACCTACTCAGGCATTGTGTTAGGCACTTAATATTCTTGCTGTATAAGTGTGCTGCTTTTTTTTTTTTTTTTTTTTTTTTTTTAGGATTATAAATATGTTTCCCAGGCTGGTGAGTATTTGCATGATAATGGCCACAACAAGCTGGGCTCGGGTGATCCTTCCACTCCAGCCTTCTAAGTTGCTGGAACTACAGGTGTGCGCCACCATGCTCGGCTAATTGTTTGATTTATTGTAGAGACGAGGTCTTGCCACGTTGCTCAGGCTGGTCTTAAACCCGTGGGCTCAGGCAATCCTCTTGCCTCTGCCTCCCAAAGTGCTGGGATCATAGGCATGAGCCACCACTCCTGGCTTTGCTTTTTTTCTTAAGAAAGATGTGATGAAACTGCCTATATAAAATTAATGTGGGGCCAAGCATGATGGCTAGTAGCTGATGGTCACGGACTTGGCTTTATAGGTAGCATCTATTGTAAAACCCAATAATAGTATCTGAGATATTTTTCAGATTTTTTTTTTTCTGATAGACCTGGCCCCACCTCAGTCCAGAACAGATACCCGGAAGCTGGCTCCACTGGTCCTGTGACTCCCCCTCTCAGAAACTGGCTCTGTGACATGAAGGTAGTTTTGACAGCCCCATGACATTGTCAATCAATCAGCAGTCCCTAGCTCTCTGCCTTCCAAATTCCCTTTAGAAACTCTAGCCTCTGAGTTCTCAGGGAGACTGATTTGAGAAATATCTCCTCTCCTCCTTGCTCAACTGCTTTGCGATATTAAACTCTTTCTCCACTGTAATGGCTGCATCAGTCTTGGTTTTTTCTGGGCATCTGGCATAAGAACCTGGCCAAACTATAACAATGACATCTACAGAATAGTTCTGTATTGCCTATAGTCAAGGTAAATTCAGAGAGAGTTAGTTTTCATGGCTGTGGTAGCAAATTATCATAAACATAGTGGCTTTGTTAAATTAAGTTTATTCCAAAGTTGCCTCCTTGCCTATTTTGGGCTGGGCCTGGAGGTTTCTTTATAACCTTTCCCAGTGAACAGTAACCTAACTGGATATATAAGCAGACTAACCTACTCTTGTGCCAGTCACAAAGTTTTGGCCAGTCAAAGGCAGCCGACTGTTCAGACTGGGTTCAAATAAGGCAAACCCCAACCTGTAGGCAACTGGCTGTTTCTGTCTCTCATTTCCGTTTTTTGTATGTCACTTTCCTTTTTCTCTCCATGAAACTTCTTCTATCACGTGGCTGTGCTGGAGTCTCTCTAAGCCTCCTCTAGTTCAGGAGGTTGCCCAATTTGAGAATCATTCTTTGCTCAATTAAACTCTGTTAAATTTAATTGATCTTAGGTTTTTTTTCTTTTATCAGCTCAAAACAACAATGATGTATTATGTCACACTTCAGGAGGTTAGAAATCCAAAATGGGTCTCACCCTGGCTGAAATCAGGGTGTTCATCAGGGCAGTATTCCCACTGGAGGATGCAGGGCAGAATCCATTTTCTTGCCTTTTCCAGTTTCTAAAGGCTGCCTACATTCCTTGGCTCATGGCCCCTTCCTGTGTCTTCAAAGGCAGCAATGAATGCTATACCCCTCAAAGATTTAAACTAATGGAGAGTAAATAAATAAAAGTGGATTTGTGTTCTTGTATTTTTGTTTTTTTTTTAAAAATAGGCAGCAATGGCTGATCAAGTCTCTCACACAGAGTGTCATCACTCTGACACTGACACTTCTACCTCACTCTTCCACATTTAAAGGGTCCTATGATTATACTGGGCCCACTCAGATAATCTAGGAAAATCTCTCTTAAAAGGTCAACTGTTAACAACCTTAATTTCATTTGTCATATTTAAGTCCCCTTTCCTACATTGCGATAGAAGAAATATATTTGACCTTTATCCCTGTTTCTGGGCATATAGCTCCTAAAATTCTTGGAATTTTCTGAGTGATAGTGTTACAGCCTGATCAGGTCCTTATGCCCACTGCCCAGAAAAACCAGAACGAACACAGCCTTTATAATGGAGAAAGAGTTTAATATTGCGAAGCAGCTGAGTGAGAAGGACAGGAGATCTGACTCAAATCTACCTCCCCGAATATTCAGAGGATAGGGTTTATTTTAACTTATTTGTTTGAGTTGGAGTCTCACTCTGTCACCCAGACTGGAGTGCAGTGGCAGCTCCCAGCCATCGCAGCCTCAACCTGCTGGGCTCCGGCGATCCTTCCGCCTCAGCCTTCCAAGTAACTGGAACTACAGGCACGCGCTACCACGCCTGGCTAATTTTTGATTTATTGTAGAGATGAGGCCCCACCAAGTTGCCCAGGCGGGTCTCGAACCTGTGGACTCAGGCAATCCATTCACCTCAGCCACCCAAAGAGTGGGATTACAGGCTGAGCCACCGAGCCCGGCTTATTTTTATTTATTTTGAGGATAGGGTTTTTTAAGGGATCTTGGCAGGCAGGGGGATAGGGACTTCTGACTGGTTGATTATGTTATAGGGAGTATTGAACCAATTTCTGGGAGAGGGTATCACAGGACCAGCAGAGATAGGTTCCTGGTGTTCTAGGCCTGGGTGGGGCCTTGGGTCCACCAGAGTCTGTAAAATATCTTGAATACCATTCTTAGGTTTTGCAATAGATGCTATCTGTAAAGCAAGTCCCATGAAGGTCAGCTACTAGCCCCTGGGCAGTAAGCCATTATACAGGTAGTTTAGGAGGAAGGCCTGGGGTATGTGGAATCCCTGGAGATCGAAGCTTTTGTCCTCAAGCACCCTTAGGTTCATTGTTTAAGAAAGAGTGTGTTTATCAGCCTTGCAGAGCTGTTTTCCCCCTGCCTAGGTCAGGACATGGACATGATCAATTGCCCTCTATCAGAGTGATAGTAAACCTAGAAAAAACAGTTTTTGTTAAATTACAACCATCTGCAGCTTTTCGGGGCTCAAATCTCTTCTACAGCTTTTACCCCAGGGCCCAATATTAGTTTTATATAGATGGTTTCAATCTGAGTGCCCGTTGTTATTCTTTTTTTTTTAATTTGAGGTGGAGTCTCACTCTGATACCCGTGCTGGAGTGCAGTGGCATGCTCACGGCCACTACAGTCTCCACCTGCTGGGCTCAGGTGACCCTTCCACCTTAGCCTACTGAGTAACTGGGACTATAGGTGTTTGCCACCACACCCGGCTAGTTTTTGATTTATTGTTGAAACGCAGTCTCACCAAGATGCCCAGACTGATCTTGAACCTGTGGACTCAGGCAATCCTCTTGCCTCTGCCTCCCAAAGTGCTGTGATTACAGGTGTGAGCCACCATGCCTGGCTTCTTTGTTATTCTTAATGCACCTCTTTCTATCATACCTGAGTTAATCTACATTTTATGTGTGAAACGAAGGCGTACAGGAAAAAGTTAATTAGGCCTTTGTCTGAGTTCAGTATATCCACATTTTACATAAGCTAAAGCAAATATATAAGAAGAAGGAGTAGAGAAAAAAGTCAGTTATGCGTTATTTGTCTCAGGGTAGGTGGAAGGATAATGTTTGGTCTTGACTTGTCCTGTACATGTGAAGATAAGCTGGTAATTGACATTGTCAGAGTGAGATTCAACAGAACGCAGTTTTAGGGCTAGTTTATAGGATGGATATCTATCCTGAGAGATTTAGGGGGTGAGCAATTTTTGAGGGAGACCATCTAGGGAGATATGTGGCCTTCTATTTTTGTGGGAACCTGGCTTATGGATGAGGCTATGACACAGGGTTGTGAAATTACAGCTATCTGTTTGGGAACAAAAGGAAGGCAGTATTACACGACTCAGTTCCCAAGCTTAACTTTCCTTTTGGCGTAATAAGTTTGAGGTCCTGCAATGATATTTTTCCTTTTTTTTTTTTCTTTTGAGTTGGAGTCTCATTCTGTCACCCAGGCTGGAGTGCAGTGGCATGCTCACTTCAGGCCACCCCAGGGTCAACCTACTGGGCTCCGGCGATCCTTCCACCTCAGCCTTCCAAGTAGCCAGAACCACAGGTGCGCACTACCATGGCTGGCTAATTTTTGGTTTATTGTAGAGATAAGATCTCACCAAGTTGCCCAGGCTGGTCTCGAACCCGCAGACTCAGGCAATCCACTTGCCTTGGCCTCCCGAATTGCTGGGATTACAAGGATGAGCCACCGAGCCCAGCCCGATTCTATTCTTTCACAACCTCTAAACTTGTGGAGTCGGAAGCTAACTTCAGGTAGTGTCAAAATTGATTGAAATGTTTGATACCCAGCAGATGTTGGAGTATTGATTAGTGTGAGAAAACACTCCAGACACAGAACCTAACATATTTATGGGTCCTGGGAGTTGGGATGTGGACATCTTTGTCTTCCTGGAGGCTAAATTTGGTACCATGCCTCCATATCTGAACCACAGAGGACTCACCAACTAGCCATAGGGCAGAGTTGTAAAGTACAGAAGGGAGTGTCATTCACAGATAGGTGTATCTTTCTTTCATAGATAGGGATATCTGTCTTTTTATAACTTGATGACCGTAGAAAATAAAACCATTGATTTTCTCTGGTTCTGACTCCACATTCCCTTAGCTAATTTCTGATGTTTTCAAGATACAGAATACAGACCATACTAATGACTCTTCCATTTGGCAGTTGTATTTCTCATTGTAAATTTATACCTTGGGATGTTGTTTTCAGCCTTTTGTACATTTCACAGACAAGGAAAAATGGATTCTCTGGTGATGTAGTTTGGATGTTTGTTTCCTCAAGAACCTCAGGTTGAAATGTGATCCCCAAGGTTGAAGGTGGGGTTTAGTGGGAGGTGTTTGGACCAGGGGGAGAGAGAGAGATAATGAGTTCATGGGAGATATGGTAAATTAAAAGAGACTGGAATCTCCTCTCTTGCTTCTGTTCTCATCACATGACACACCAACTTTCCTTCCCATTCCACCATGGCTGTGAACTTCAGCAGCAGCAAATACCAGTACTATGCCTCTTGTACTGTATAGTCTACAGAACAGTGAGCCAAAATAAACCTCTTTTCTTTATAAATTATCCAGTCACAGGAGTCTATTTATTTTCCTTCCTTCCTCCCTTCCTTCCTTCCTTCCTTTTTGATTTGGAGTTTCACTTTGTCACCCAGGCTAGAAGTGCAGTGGCACACTCACAGCCACTACAGCCTCTACCTGCTGGGCTCGGGTGGTCCTTCCACCTCAGCCTTCCAAGTAGCTGGAACCACAGGCCCATGCCTCCACACCCAGCTAATTTTTAATTGTAGAAATGAGGTCTTGCCAAGTTGCCCAGGCAGGTCTTGCACACCTGGGCTCAATCAGTTCTCTCATCTCCACCTCTCAAAGTGCTGGGATTACAGGCTACCGTTGCCGGCATAGACATTTTTTTTAATAGTGATGCAAAATGAACAAATATACCTGGGTACATAAAAAAAGGTGGATTTGTTAGACCCGAGGACTCAACTCTAGATTGTGGTGAATACAGCAAAGTTCTGTAATTCTGTATAGCCCTTTCCCAGGCAGTCCCTCTCTGTCTCACTGCACGTTTCTTATAAACATTTTAAGAGGCAGATGTGGTGATGCATGCCTGTAATCCCAGCACATTGAGAGGCTGAGGTGGAAGGATTGCTTGAAACCAGGAATTTGAGAACATTGCAAGGATCTTTCACTCATCTTAAATGCAAGTTAAGGCTGGGCTCAGTGGCTTAGGTGAGTGAATTGCCTGAGCCCGCGGGTTCGAGACCCACCTGGGCAACTTGGCGAGACCTCATCTCTACAATAAATCAAAAAAATTAGCCAGGTGTGGTAGCGCGCACCTGTAGTTCCAGCTACTTGGAAGGCTGAGGCGGAAGGATTGCAGGAGCCCAGCAGGTCGAGGCTGCGGTGGCCGGGAGCCGCCACTGCACTCCAGTCTTGGCAACTGAGTGAGACTCTAACTCAAAAAAAAAAAAAAAAAATGCAAGTTAAAATGAGTCAAGACCTTTATACAAAAATGACACCGAAAAATGAGACCAAGAAGGCAAGGCAGCCACAGCTTCCAGAAGATCATGAGTCACCTGCCTTCCAGTGGTATAACACACTGCAACTCCAAAGAACCCTGGAAAATGTGTTTTCAGGAGGAACAAGCTAGACCACAATGTCATCATTATGTCCCTCTGATCACAAAGAGGACAGAGAACAACACCACACTGGTGTGTACTGTAGATGCAAGGCCAATAAGCCTCAGCTCAAACAATTTTTGAAAAAGCTGTATGGTATTGATATGGCCAAGGTTGATCCTGATCAGGCCTAAGGGAGACAAGAAGGCATACGCTGGACTGGCCCCTGAGTACAAAGACTAGATGCTGCCAACAAAACAGAGATTATCTAAACTGAATTCAGGTCTAAACATTTTTTGTTCACCCTCCCCAATATGTGGGAGTGGTGTGTATTATGAGTAGAAATATTTATTTCTGGTAGAAAAATGTCCAAATTTCTTAATATATTCAGAACATTAGTTTCAAATTCCTCCTGTATTTTCCTCGTTCAGGCAGATAGCTGACTCTTTGTTTTTATTTTTATTTTATTTATTTATTCGATATCTGAGCCTCACTCTGTTGCCAGGGCTGAAGTGCAGTCACATGCTAACAGCTACTACAGCCTCCACCTTTCAGCCTCAGACGGTCCTTCTGCCTCAGCCTTCCAAGCAACTGGAACCACAGCTGCAGGCCACCACGCCTGGCTAATTTTTTGATTTATTGCCAAACTGACAGGCTGGTCTCAAACCCCTGGGCTCAGCCTATCCTCTCGCCTCCGCCTCCCAAAGTGCTGGGATTACAGGTGTGAGCCACTGTGCCCGGACTAATTTTTGTTTTTTTGAATTTTATTATTATTATTATTATTACTACTACTACTGAGACAGGGTCTGGAGTGAGATGGCATGATCACAGCTCACCACAGTCCTGATGTCTTGAGCTCAAACAATCCTCCTACCTCAGCCACCAGAGTAGCTGGGACTATAGGTGCATGCCATCATGCTTGGCTAATTTTTTTTTTTTTTGAGTCAGAGTCTCACTCTGTCGCCCAGGCTGGAGTACAGTGGTATGATCACGGCCACCGCAGCCTTGACCCGCTGGGTTCAGGTGATATTTCCGCCTCAGTCTTCCAGGTAGCTGAAACTACAGGTGTGTGCCACCACGTCCGACTAATTTATTTTTTGATTTATTGTAGAGATGAGGTCTCGCCAAGTTCCCCGGCCGGCCAGGTCTGGTTTTGATTGTCTATCTTACCAACCTGGGAGGGATTTCTTTGGTATCCCAGGCTTCTGAATAACATCAGGTGAGCTCCATTTATCAGGGTGCCTTATGGTTAGACATGGTGTCTGGGTGTCTC
>CAUYQG010048303.1:0-47420 GCA_963574415.1 Tarsius wallacei
CTCAGCCTTCCCAGTAGCCGGAACTACAGGCGTGTGCTACCACGCCCGGCTAATTTTTGATATATTGTAGAGATGAGGTCTCGCCAAGTTGCCCAGGCGGGTCTTGAACCCACGGGCTCAGGCAATCCACTCACCTCAGCCTCCCAAAGGCGCGGGATTACAGGCTGAGCCACCGAGCCCGGCATTCATAATCATTTTTAAGAGCAGTATAATTGTACATGTTATGTGTATATCATAATCGATTCAACTCTCATGTATTAGTGAATATTTAGGTTTGGGGAATTTAGGTTATTTCCAGTTTCCTAGTATTATAAAACAAATCTGCAACTAAATCTTTTGTGGGATAAATTACTAGACGCAAAATTGGTTGTCAAGGGGAGTATATATTTCTAAAATTTTTAATGCTCTTTCTAAATAGACTTCCAAAAAGATTATGGAACTATAATTTCAACATTCTTTGTTGTTGTTGAAGGTGATTCTATCTGTGAGTCATCTTTCAAAATGATATATTTAAAATTCCTATAATTGCTAACTGTGTAGTAATATATTAAAGGACAGTTAAGTTATTATTTTCATACATTATACAGAAATATCTTAGAAATGGAGCACATTTGCTGCCCTGAACCTCCATTACTAATTAGATATAATAAGTTTTCCTCTTAGATAAATGTTTTATGAATTTTATTTTATTAAAATAAGACAGAAAAACTGGGTGCGGTGGCTCATGTCTGTAATCCCAGTACTTTGGGAGGCTGAGATGGGAGGATTGCTTGTGCACAGGAATTCGAGACCAGGCAACAGAGCAAGACTTCATCTCTAAAATAAGAAATAAGAAAATTAACTGGGTGTGATGGGTGGTGTGCACCTATATTCCTAGCTACTCAGGAGGCTGAGCATGGCCACTGCAATCCAACCTAGACAACAGAGTGAGACCCCCCCAACTCAAAAAATAATAAGATAAAAATAAGATTGCAGTGTCAAAAATTTCACCTTAGTAGGTACCAAATTTGAATAATTTGTTAGTACTCTTTTTTAAAAGTGATTTTCAAATTGTTTGTGTTATTGTTAATAGAGAATGATACTTCACAGAGTGGTTACTGAAATATTGCCTGGACTAGATTTCTCTGAGGGCAGTAGAAAGCAAGTTGATACAAAAATTTATTTACATAGGTGTAGCTTAGTCCTGTTTCTAATGATAAAGCTTCCCAGAGCCCCAAACCTAACTTATCTATCGGGTCCTGACACATGGTATTAGCATGTTGCCACTCTACTACTCAGGTTGAAAGCAAGACTGGTTCTCTTTGAAAACAAAAAATAAAAATATTTTCTTCACAACACTTTGATTTTATTTCTAATCAGAAAGGAACTTTTTTCCCCAGCTTTTTAAAATTAGAAATATTTTTATTGTTTTCAGGTTTTATATCATGGTCTTATTAAAGTTTACCAAAAATGTAGGAAAAGATGAAGAAAAACATGAAACTCTTTTAAATCCCATTGCCCTTCGATAAAGACTGGTAATATTCTATAGACCACGCTTGTATGTATCATGTCTTCTTACTCATGGGGATTAAATGAGCTAAGCTTTTTTTAGAAATTGTGGTAAAGTAAAATTAGTCTGGTACAGTGACTCCTGCCTGTAATCTCAGCTCTTTGGAAGGCCAAGAAAGGAGGATTATTCAAGACCAGCCTGGGCAACATAGGGAGAAAATTTACAAAAAAATTTAAAAATTAGCCAGGTGTAGTGGGGCACGCCTGTAATCCTGGCTACTCGGGAGGCTGAGGCAGGAGGATTGCTTGAGCCCAGGAGTTCCGAGCTGCAGAGAGTTACAATTGTACCATTGCACTCCAGCGTAGGCAGCAGAGTGAGAACCTGTCTCAAAAGAAATATAAATAAGTAAACAAACAAAATTGTGGTAAAATATACATATTATAAAAAGTGCTATTTTAACCATTTTTAAGTGTACAATTTGGTGGCTTTATGTCTACATTGCTTTGCAATGCTTTGCAATCATCACCACCATCTGCCTCCAAAATTCTCTTTATTTCCCAAAACTGAAACTCTGTACCCGTTGAGCAATCCTCCTTCCCCCAATCCCAGAAACCTCAATGTAATCTTTTTTACATTGTTTTGAAATACAATATTTATACAGAAAAGTGTACATATCACAAGTACACTGAAAAAGCCACATACAAACCATGAGGAAAGGAATGTATGTAAGTGTTAATTTGCTAACGTAGGGGTTCCTTTTTTCTTTGCAGAGCCAGTTGCCTGTGATCTAGTAGCACACATTTACCTTCTCTTAATCTCCACGTAATTTCAATTGATTAGGTTTTGTAGACCGGTAACTAGCTCAGAGCTAGCAAGGCTGTGGCACAGAGCATAATAAAACAGCATGTAGCAGTACGTCACAAGGTTTTTGCATAAGGCTTAGTCAAGGCTTTTGGAACCGCCCTCAATTACACCTTGTGCTATATTAGTACTTCTCAGACAGGAAGAATTTTCTTTTGCTGGTGTAACTCGTCTGGTTGCCTTCAGGGTAAGTGTGTGCAGTTCATGTAAACAGATGTGTTTCTCTTGTTAACTTTATATGATTCTTATTTTACTCTATATCTTGTTGAAATTTTGGCATTTTAATATACAAACTTCGGAAGTAAAAAAATGATCCACTGTAAGGCATAATAACTTCTTTATAATTTGTGAAGATATGAGTGCAAAACTTTGAAGAGTCTTAGGATTTAGAAGTTACATTGTATATGTTCTAATATTAAGAACTTCTTATTTGACATGTAGATATTGAGAACAAGCAAAGTACCCTCAGAAGTCTCTTTCCAAGTTGGGGGGAAACACTACTGAATTTTGTTGTTCATTCAGTTGCAATGTGATTTAATTTTGCTGATAGCTACATGCTTTGTGTCACTAGGATTAGGAATAGTTTTTTATGACTAGAAATAAAGAATATTTAGTGCTGTGAGCTTTAACCAGCACATAATAGAATGGGATTGTATTGGTGTATTTTATAAATTGATAAAAGCTAGATTACTGATTTTTAACATTATATATTGAAAATTAAGATTCAAACATTTGAATACTAGAATATTATGGCTGAATTAGATTTTGATAACTAAATTCTCCACATTTTATGGGGTTTTTTTTACCCTTTAAATCTGAAAAATTAGATCATTCAGCAGACCATTTCTTTAAGCAATTTGCTTGGTTCTTATTGGCAGCCTGCAGCTTAGCCCTGCATCTCTGGATATTGCTTGTCACCTATGCTGTTCTAGGACAGAACGACTCAGAGTGATTTGAGGACTGCCCAGTATATTACTTAGTTTCCATGTACCTTGGTTTACTTATCTTGAAAAATTCTATTAGGTACTAGAGACAGGGAAGGTAGGAAAGATAGAGAAATAGAAATCATTTATTTTCGTTAGTAGCCATAACATTTTGACTGGGAAGCTATTTTACCATTTAATAAAATTGGTATAAATTGCCAATTTTTAAATAACTAGGCTTTGAAATCTTTTTTTTTCTTCTTTCCTCCTACATATTCCTCTTCCTCTCCCACATTTTGCTATTGTTTCACTTTTGTTTTGTCTGTATCAAGAAAATTTCACTTTCCAGTTCATATTCCGCCCCCTCAGTTGAAATTCTAATTAAGGAAAATTATTTAAATGCCCCCAAGAAAATGATTATAACCCTCCAGAAAAAAACAAACTTACAGTTTGGCTTTTCATGTGCTAATTACCCTAAGAAAGTAACATTTTAAAACCCAAGCTTAAGACAAACAGTATTGCTAGAAAAGTGTAGTAAAAATTGATTCATCATGGATGTTTAGTACTATTGCTGATAACTGTGTTCCTATTATAGTAATATATGCCTTTTCTTATGTAAGTAATATATGGTTTACCATTCACAACTTTATTAGCTTATCATTATAGTCTACATGTTTCTGAAACTATCAAAATTAAAGCAGTCTCAATGTTCAAAACTATATTAACAAATTTAATCGTTTTCATTTTTCTGTAAGACAGAGTCAAGTGGATCTTTTAAAGTATTCAATTTGCATTCAGAGACCCTAAACCTTGTTTTAAAGCAAGTACTTTTTAAATGTAGACATACCAGTCTTCATTAATTGACTTATAATCATCCTAGAATAATATACCACAATAACTAAAATTTTCAGTCATCAAGTTTGTGCTAGTGAAGTTTAGCTCTTACCTCTTGCTTCAGTCTTTAGCCTTGACCTTACATATTCCTTGTAATGGACACTGCTGTAGTAAAGACCTTAACCTCAGACACAAAGCACTCAAAGTCATTATTTTCCAGTCCACATATAAACATTCCAAAGACTTTAAAGCTTTGAAACTTCCTTTTGAAGAGTGTTCATTGTTCAAGGGTAGTATTTTCTATTTTTGAACACATCTTCTACACTTGATGTGTTTTTTCCAGCAACTCTTCTCTTGAAGCATCTGCAACAGATGACCGTTGGCAGAGTAAACCAGAACTTTATATACCAGGTATAGGTTTACAAGCCTATTGGTTTAAAAATACCCTGCCCTAATTTTCAGTGTCTTCCTTAGAATAGTGCCAGACTGCTGACATTTACGCCTTAGTCATTACACTTTTTTTTTTTTTTTTTTTGGTCAGGGTCTCACTCTGTCTCCCAGACCATGGCTCACCACAGCCTCTACTTCCTGGACTCAGTGATCCTTCCACCTCAGTCTCTTGAGTAGTTGGGACTACAGGCATGCACCATTACACCTGGCTTCTTTTTTTTTTTTTTTTTTGTAGAGACAGAGTCTCACTATGTTGTCTAGGCTGGTCTCAAACTCCTGGGCTCAAGCCATCCTCCTGTCTTGCCCTCCTAAATTGTTGGAATTACAAGTGTGAGCTACCATGCCCAGCCACGCTTTGTGTGTGTATGTGTTGGAGTCTCACTCTTGTCTTCCAGGCTGGAGTGCAGTGGCATGCTCACTGCCACTGCAGCCTCGACCTGCTGGGCTTAGGCAATCCTTCCACTTAAGCCTTCCAAGTAGCTGGAACTACAGGCACACACCACCATGCCCAGCTAGTTTTTGGTTGCCCAGGCTGGTCTCGAACCCCCGAGCTCAGGCAATCCTCTTGCCTTGGCCTCCCAAGTGTTGGGATTACTAGCTGAGCCACCGCGCCTGGCCCACACTTTTTTAATGATACAGATCTTGCAGTGATTTTTGTATAAGAACTGCAGTATCACTTTATGAGATTATCTTTGAACAAAGATCAGTTCTGGTCAGATTGCCAATGAAGATTGGTAAGAATGAAAGATCTCCAGCTAGAATTTGTATAATATCCATGAATTGTTAGGTTTACTGTATTTTAAATGCCCTGCAGTTAGTTGATCATTATCAAATTTCTTTGTTTTTTGTTTAAATAAAATTTGATGAAACCATCAGAGATATTACTCTTTTCTCTCAACTAAAAATGACTGCTCTGAAAAGAACCATACTTGAAGGTGGAGACTGGAAAGGAATTGTGCTATCTGATTGTGTGTGACAAAAAGATCTTAGATTCTCAGATATTAAAATGTATTTAATTCTTTGCTGGTTGAACTCTGTTTTCCTTTGGGCTTTTCAAATGTCTCACAGATTATGTGGTATTTTTACGAACTCTGCTGTACTTTTCCATACTCTTTTTCCTTTCTTTTCAAGCTAATAAAATGGTTTTATTTAAATAGTGGCTTTTGAGAAATCTAGACCATTTTTCAGATATTAAACATCAAAGAAAAGCATTTAATTTATGCTTTGATTGCTATAAATGAAGAAACAGACTTGTACTGACTTCAGTGATACTTGATATCTTCTTTGTTAAAGATAAACGACTATGATAAATGACTATGACAGAAAGAAGTTAGACCAAGGAAAGTTTACTTAAATTTGACTATAATCATCTAAACTAAAGACTACTAACCCCCAAGCTACCATTATAATTATATTTTGGAGATGGTGATCAAATGTTTTCTGAGTTTTATAGAGTGCGTATGCCTTAGTCTTTATACTTTTCTAATGATACAGACCTCAAAGTGATTTTTGTGTAAGGACTGCAGTATCACTTTATATGAGATTATCTTTGAATGAAGATTAATTTTGGTCAGATTGCCAGTGAGAATTGGGAAGAATGGAAGATCTTACGAGTTTACACACACACACACACACACATACACACACACACACATACACATTCTCTCTCTCTCTCTCTCTCTCTCTCTCTCTCTCTCTCTCTCTCTCTCCTGCAGATACTGCATTATTTCTCAGATGTGAAAAATAGCTGCTGTCATCTTACCACTTGGAAATATCGTTTATTCAATTCTAAGATGCCATCAATTATGTGACCATGAACTTACTAGCAGCCTTTCTGAAGAGTGGGGAACATTTCACTATTTAATGGACTTAAAATGGGATGGGGGAGGGAGTTGAATCTTAGAATTTAACAAAATTTGATATATCTGTTGTAGCATATTTTAATTATGAATAACAGATCTAATGTCCAACTTCTGTTACTAGAGCTTAAGAAAAAGTCAGATTTTTTCCTGTCTTTAACTAAGTTGTCCCTTTAAATAGTGCTTTGATTATAAAATGTTACTTATCTGCAAGAAAGTCAAAATAAAATCATTATAGAGCCACAATAATAATCATATCATATTATTATATATTCTATTATAATAATAACTTTCCCTAAGATTACAAAAAAAAAAATTTAGATGAGGGATATTTTAAAAACTGTCTCTTTTTGTTTGATGAATAGATAGATTAAAAACTTCATCCAAATTCCTAAAATGCTAATTCCTTTGACAAACACTGTCACATAGCTAGTTTGTACCAGACACTATGCTAGATTCAAACACAACTCAGTTCTTAATCATATCCTATCACTAAATTAAATATTTTAACATAGGAAAATTTGACTTTTGTGTATTATGTTTTTCTTTACTTTGTTCTATTTATATTCCTGCATTGACTCAGTAGAATAACAACACATAATTTTCCCACATACTTCATCCTTACATACAGAGAAAATGTAGATTAAAAATATTCTTGCAACGAAGTGAGAGTTTTTTGCAAACATGTACATTTTATCTCTTTATTCAATTTTTCTTAATATCATTTAAGTTATCCTTATAGGAGAGCTTCAGATTCTCCATATAAAATGTTTAACCCAAAACTATGCCAGACAGAATAAAAACTTGCTGAGATTCCTAGGGGAAAAAAAGATGCTTTAATAATTTGGTATTTAGATCATACCAAAAGTGCCACCTTAGTATGTTATTAGCATACAGGAAGAGCCTGAAATTTATGTATGTCACGTGTGCCTTTTTTTCTCTCTTTTGCTGTGACATCACCTGGGGAAATCCAGAAGATTGGATAACCAAGAAATGACTAATCAAGAGTCTGCTGTACATATGAAAATGGTGGGTATTTGAATATCTCCAGTTCCATTTATTAATGGTGAATCTCCACCACTTTTACCTCTGTCTCTAACCAGATAATTATGGGACTGAAACTTTATACAGATCTTTCTTCACAATGCTTGACACTCAATAGAACCTCTACTACTTATTTAATTGAATTTCAAATTATCTTTGAAATTTTCTTGTTGAAATCTAATGTACATCATAGTGTTTCTTAGAATATAAAATGGTTACCCTATTCCTTTTTATACAGAATTTTCTTTGCTCAGCAATAACACACTTAAACCATACAATGTGAAAAGTATTTTATTGTAGTCTTGTAAATTTAAATAACAAGCAAATTTTTTTTAATAGAGATGAGGTCTTGCTGTGTTGCCCAGGATGGTCTTGAACTCCTGGGCTCAAGCGGTCTTCCCTCCTTGGCCTCAAAGTGTTGGGATTGTAGGCGTGAGCCACTGTGTCCAGCTTTCTTTGTTTGTTTTCTAGACAAGGTCTCCTATGTTGTCCAGGCCTGTCTCAAACTCCTCTCCTCAAGTGATCCTCCCACCTCGGCTTCCCAAAGAGCTGGGATTACAGGTGTGAACCACTGCACGAAGCCCAAATTTTTAAAAAATGTTAGAGTTCATTGCACTATATACACTAGGATGAGGTAGAAAAAATTATAGGCTTTGGAATCAGAACTGGTTTCAAACCTTAGGTCATTCCTTATATAACTGTAATACCTTTGAATGAGGGCAATAATCTTACCTTTAAGAAATAGATCTGAAACCACCAACCTCATGTTGTTTTTATTTATACTTAATGAAAAAGTATACGTATAAAGTTGGTAATAGCACATATTAAGCACTCAGTAAAATTAATCTTCTGTATTATGTTAGTGAGTGTTTTAACCATGTAAGTAACATTTATTTGTGTGTGTAGGAAATAAATTACATCTGCTCTCCATATTCAAATGATAAAATCTTTAAAATGACAATTTTAAAAATTCTCTCTTTTAAAGAGGACAACTGCCCCATGGTCTCTTTATTTTGTCTTTCTGTTCTTTTTGTTGTTCTTCTTCCTCCTCTCTTTTTATTTTTTTCAGCCATCTCTTTCTAACTTTTTTCTGGCCTATAAAAATTAGGACATGACTTAGCAAGCAAACAGCATTGTGTCACACTTAATCAGTCTCTTATTCAACTTTCTGTCAATTAGTATATAATTGGAGATGAAAATTGACTCAAAATGGTGATTAAGTCATCATCAGTTTAGTTATTGCTGTTAGGTTGAAACATATGAAATTATTGTTTTTATATGTCAAATATATTTCCAATTTCATATGGTTGAACCTAGTAACATAGTCATGATCTTTGCATCCATTTATGATTAGCACTTGATTCTTTGGGATTGAGCATATCTGGTATGTAGAATTAAACCACTCTAAACCTTGTTTTCTTGTTTGAGTCGGTCTTTTTTTAACCAAAATGGGCACGAGTAGTATAGGAATTTCCTACCATAAAAATGTGATGTTAACTGTATCATCTGTATAATTTGTTATTAATTGGGTCCTAGACAGCTCCAGTAGGTCTCTCTTTTAGAAACAAGTAACAATATCCTTAGCACACAGTTGTTCAGACTATTGAAGGAAAACAAGCCAAAAGGCGATTTTTAAAAAACTATCATTGCATTAATGATAGTTTTTTTTAACACAAATTTTACCTCAAGTTTGCTTTTCTAAAAGTGTTACTAGAGCGTTTATGTTGACAACTCTGTAGGGTGGTGTTCTTCCTTTCTCATGATCTGGCTCCCAATCTCTCCTTCCAGACCTCTCATGAAATACTCTTCCTTGTGTACACTTAAGTCCTAGACAAAACAAAGTTGTTTCTCCTTTTCCCACATTAGACCCTGCACTGTGACTCCTCTCCAATCTCAGCATATGTGGTTCCTTTTTCTCTTCCAAAACCTGCTCAGTCAGCTCCTCCCCTCTAGCTCCAGCAGAAGTAACCTTCGTTTCTTCTGTTCCTCTTAGATCTTACCTGGACATCTTGACAATGTATTGTGTGGTTTTCTGTATTACAGTCCACTTTAGAGAATATGCAATTTGAGTGTAAGACGTGTCTCTTATTAAAACTGTTTTATCACTTACAGATCTGCTTAACACAGTGCCTTTTACTTAATAACTATATGTGGTGACTGAATAAAATTCATCTCAATGTGGAAATAGGCCAAATATGTGATAGGCAGGAGAGATGGTTGTCACTAAAGTTTAGTAATACATAATCTTCCAAATAAATTATAGAATCACCTCTGTGTGTAGGTAACTGTACCAGTCTGAACAAGTGGCTTTAAATCTGTGCTTTTTATGTAGTTGCCTAAAAATTATAGTGCCCACTCTTTTGTAGTGGTACAGTAATGAAGTCTTTTGTCTGTAACAAATATAAACAATGGAAAGCCAAGAAAGAATATTTTTCTGAGATCATCTGACTGAAATTCATAAGTGATTTAAACTAATAGTTATGTAAGCTGTTTCCAGAAAAATATTAATATTAATATAATATTATGGTAATTAAAAACTCACAGAAGGGCAGGCACAGTGGGACATGCCTATAATCCAGCACTTTGGGAAGCCAAGGTGGGAGGATTGCTTGAGCCCAGGAGTTTGAGACCAGCCTGGGCAACAAAGCAAGATCTCGTCTCTACAAAAATATCAGCTGGATGTGGAGGTATACACCTATAGCCCTGGCTACTCGGGAGGCTGAGGCAAAAAGATCACCTGAGCCCAGGAGGTCAAGGCTGTAGTGAGCCATGGCTCGTACCACTATACTCCAGACTGGGTGATAGAATGAGATGTCAAAAAAAATTAAAAATAAAAAAACCCACAGAGGTGAGCATATGTATACATAAAGTAAAAGTGTAAGTAGGTCAGGCGTGGGTGCTCATGCCTATAATCCCAACACTTTGAGAGGCCAAGGCAACATTGTGAGACCACATCTCTACAAAAAAATTAGCTGGGCATGGTGGCATATGCCTGTAGTCCCAGCGATTCAGGAGGCTGGAAGGATCACTGGAGCCCAGGAAGTCAAAGCTGCAGAGCTGTGATCATGTCACTGTACTCCAGATTGGGTGACAGAGTGAGAGTCCAACTAAAAAAAAAAAAAAGTACAAGTAATTTTTTTGGTCTTTGGTTAAAATACAAATTATACTCACTATATATTGTGAATTATACTAACTCTTTTTTTTTTAATCAATATTTCTTATTTTAAACTTGTGGGGTACAGTTAAGGGTTAGGTATACAAATATGCATCGTTCAGGCACCCTTGTTGATAAGGGGTGTCTCCCCATCCCAGACAGATATTGGCTACCGTTAATCCCACCTCCTTTCCCCTCCCTCCCCCCTCATAGTTTTCCACCACTGTCAATCCTTTTCTTATAGTATTAAGATAGATGTTCAAGGTCCACTATATACTAACTCCTAATTTATTTTTTTTGTTGTTTTTAGTTTAAGAATAACAATACATTATTGTAAATATAATGCACTTTTTAAAAATCTAAATTTAACATTATGGTTTTGGTTTGGGTTTTTTGGGTTTTGTTTTGTTTTGTTTTTGAGTCACAGTCTCATTTTGTCTCCCAGGCCAAACTGCAGTGGCACAATCACAGCTCACCACAGCCTTGGCTTCCTGGGCTCAGGCAATCCTCCCACCTCAGCCCCCACAAATAGCTGGGAGTATAGGTGTGCACCAACATACCTGTCTAATTGTTATTATCTTTTACAGAGACAAGGGCTTGCTATGTTGCCTAGGGTAGTCTTGAACTTCTGGGCTCAAGCAATCTTCCTACCTTGACCTCCCAAAGTTCTGGGATGACTGGCATGAGCCACCATTATAGTTTTAAATGATAGTTTAATCAGAATTAAACTTTGAAGTTGTTGTAATCTTATCTTGGAGATTAGGATGATCGTTAGTCTGGGACATTATCATCAGATTGGTGATACTGTCATGCCCCAAAATTTGGTAACTGCTATGGAGATACTCATATTTATCTTGTCCTAAGGTATCCAAAAGATAATATCAAATAGTCTAATATTGCTATTGAGTTGTGAATAAGATGGCATAACTTTGAAATCAATTTCTTTAAAAATTATTGCTTTTTGGCTGGGCTTGGTGGCTCAGCCTGTAATCCCAGTTCTTTAGGAGGCCAAGGCGAGTGGATTGCCTGAGCCCACGGGTTCAAGACTCTGTAGGTCTCTTGGTGAGATCTTGTCTCTACAATAAATCAAAAATTAGCTGGGCATGGTAGCACACGCTTGTAGTTCTGGCTACTTGGAAGGCTGAAGCAGAAGGATTGCCAGAGCCCAGCAGGTCGATGCTGGGGTGGCCGTGAGTGTGCCACTGCACTCCAGCCTCAGCGACAGAGTGAGACTCCAACTCAAAAAAAAAAAAAATTAATGCCTTTTAAATTTGGAAGTAGACTAATAATTCAAGAGTTTATTTCATCTGTATAAATACAGTATATTAAAGATCAATTAGAGAAATGTATTTTATGTCTTTCTTAATCATTTTTAGTGTTGATTCAGATTAAGCTCTAATCAGCTAACATATTTCTGGTTATTTTCAGGAAAACTTTGCTCCTTTCCCAACATTTTACATTATGAGCTTACTATAAAGGGAAGTTGTTTTATTTTTATTACAAATGATGGAAATTTTTAGCCCCTTATTTATTGTCCATAAAATTGTATCACAATCAAATAAAAAAAGTTTTTAGACAATTCAAAATAACTTACCCTTCAGATTCGAAATATCATTATTTTATGTGCCACCAAACAAGTTCTATTTTGTCCAGGAAGACTATCGAAGGAGGGCATTTGTGGAGGTAACAAAAATAATGTCTTTCATCATTCTCCTACAGTGTGCTGATATACTGATACTCTGACATATTTCATGCAGTAGCCTTTTATTCTATTTCTTTGTCTACATTCTAAAACAGTTGAGTAAAATGCCTAATATCTCAAGTTCTTATGAAGTATTTCTCATATACTTTAGCGACATTGTATATGTAATGTGGGAGAGGATTGTAGTATACCATATAACCCAGGGCAGATACAATGGTTATTTTTATACTTCTCACACCTATTTACTTCACCCTGTTGTGTTCTCTGGTGGAAGTCACTGTTCTTTGATCTGTCATCCCTGCTATTTCACTCCCCTGCTATGTGGGTATTCACTACTTATTTATCTGAAAATGAATGACTGTATGTTACACAAGAGGTACCAGTACTTCCAGCCACTAGTTCGTGTTCATCCATAGTGATTTAGAATTAACCAATCCTACAGTTGTTAGCCTAGCAGAAACCAACTTACTTTGAATTGGTCTTGGTGCTATTCTCCTGTCCATTATCTGAAACTTGAGGATGTGATTTGCTTGAGGCAGGATGTCTTACTCAGTGTGGACACACTGAAATAAAATATTTAATTTTTTTGGTGAAAATATAGTCGGGGACAGATACCTGTGTTGCTTTTACTATAATGGGTTGGTTATTGAATCAAGCATATGCTAATTACTATGCATCTGCCAGTTGAGGCTGAGGTGAGAACAGAATTTAGTTTTAAGAGATAAACTTACCAACTGAGGTATTTGGGGTTTTTTGTTTTGTTTTGTTTTGTTTTGTTTTTGAGTTGGAGTCTCACTCCATCACCCAGGCTGGAGTGCAGTGGCACGCTCCCGGCCACCGCAGCCTTGACCTGCTGAACTCAGGTGATCCTTCTGCCTTAACCTTCCAAGTAGCCAGAACTATAGGCATGCACTACCAAGCCCAGCTAGTTTTTTGATTTATTGTAGAGATGAGGTCTCACCATGTTGTCCAGGCTGGTCTCAAACCCGCAGGCTCAGGCAGTCCTCTTGCCTCAGCCTCCCAAAGTGCTGGGATCAGCTGAGGTATTTGTAAATGAGCTACAAAAGTGAAATTTCAAAGCAACAATGGTCCCTAAAATTCATCAGGAGAACAGTGTAAGTACTGTTCATTATTATATTCCCAGCATCTAGAAAGTATCTGGCCAAAGTAGACACATGGTAAACATTGGTTAGACAAGCAAATGGATTAATGAATTTTAAAAAAAGGAATGCGGGAAGAAATGCCTATTTGTCTTTCTCATCTTTTGAAAAATCACTATAAATATTTAGATAACCTTTAATCCATTGAAAGTTGTCTAGTCAAGTTAAAAGGATCACCGTACCAAGGTTAGGTAGATTGCAGATTATCCTATTTAAATATGACTTTTAGGCCAGGTGCAGTGGCTCAACCTGTAATCCCAGCACTTTGGGAGGCCGAGGCAAGAGGATTGCCTAAGCCCAGGGGTTTGAGATCCGCTTGGGTAACATGGTGAGACCTCGTCTGTACAATAAATCAAACAATTAGCCGGGCGTGATAGCGCACCCTGAAGTCTTCATAAACCAGCCTAGTAGTTCCAACAACTTGGAAGGCTGAGGTGGAAGGATTGCCTCAGCCCAGCAGGTTTGGGCTGTGGTGACCGTGAGTGTGCCACTGCACTACAGCCTGGGTGACAGAGTGAGACTCCAACTCAAAAAAATATATATATGACTTTTATAAATTAAGTGTATTATAGGTCTAGGTCTTTCATTCATGGAGAAAAGTCTAAATGTTAGCACCTCTCTTTCCTGTACACTTTTGTTACCATTTTCCAGTCTTTTGAGAACATTCTAACCCTTTTCGAATTTTTCTACTCTTGTCTGCTGTGTAGGAGCAACACGGGACCTGACAGACTTACCTGGGCAGACTCTCTTATAGCAAAGACATATGATGTAGAGAATTTTTCATAACCATGTCTGTAACACACATGAAATATGTTAATATTGGCAATAACAATAACATACCCAGAATAAAAGCATATACATAAATAAAGATTATCTAGTACAAACCAGCATGGAGCGTGGATTTGAGCTACTATTATTATCTGTACTGCATAACTGACTATAAAACAATTCATAATTTTCTTCTCCCAGTTGTATTGTACATGTGCTGTAAGAGCACTTTGCTGCCTATACGAATAGTCTTCTGATCACTATTTGTGATAGGATAAAAGCAAGAAATAATACTTGACATTAAATTATTGAGACCCTGAAGTCTTCATAAACCAGCCTAGTAGCAGCCTAAACCCAAGTGGTCTAATACTTTTTTTTGTGGAGGCGAAGGTCTCATTATGTTGCCCAGGCTGGTCTCAAACTCTTGGGTTCAAGTGATCCTCCCACATTAGCCTCTCCAGTAGCTGGGATTACAGGCATGTGCCACTACATGGCGCAATACTTTTTCATAGTTATCTTAATTTGGAATAAATCTACCGTAAAATTTATGCCAAGAACAATACTTTATTTGGGACACAGTACAATAAGAAGGAACAAAGATCTTGAAGCAACTTTTCAGCTTTAACATATTTTAAATGTATTTTAGTTATCAGTATAAAGACAAACTTTTGAGGAATAATCATGTAATATTTATTTCATTTCTGCTCAGAAACATTTTTTTTTACATATTTGAAATATTTTATTTTTCTAAATACCAACAGTGCTATTTTGCTAAAGTTACAATTTTGGAATATGAACTGGGCCTCAAACCACCCTCAGCCCTTCTGTCAAGGGAATCTGGGCCTCTACTGTGTCTCAGTGCTGCCTACATTCCTCCTGGGACTTGGGAGTGGGGTGAAGGGTACAAGAGATACTCAGAAGGTCTTCTGGCACCCAAGTCCAGGGGAATCGTGGACGAAGCATGGGCTCTGAATGCTGGCGTGAGGAGCCTCTACCCTGTAGAAACATTTAAAAATATAAACATGTATACAAGCTAAAATTTAAGCAGAAACAAGTTAAATAACTACACAGTTTAAATTTTAATTCTCCATTTAATTCTGAGATTCTGTTTTAATTAGTGAATTCTGTTTAAAACTTTGTTTTGTTAGAAACAGGGTGTTGCTCTGTCACCCATGCTGGAACGCAGTGACACAATCATAGCTCACTGTAACCTCAAACTGTTGGGCTCAAGCAGTCCTCCAACCTCAGCCTCCCAAGTAGCTGGGACTATAGGCAAGTGCCACCATGCCTGAGTAATTTTTTTATTTTTTGGGGAGACAGGGTCTCACTGTGTTGCCTAGGCTGCTCTCAAACTCCTGGCCTCAAGTGATGCTCCCTCCTCAGCCTCCCAAAGCCACGTCATCACAAGTATGAGCAACCATGCCCAGACCTAAAAATATTTTTTATGTATTTTATATGTCATAATAATAATTTTTAAAAGCCAAATGTATAAGTATATAATGAGAATGAGATAAAACTATGTGCATATACGTACATGCTTGTAATCACAGAAATGAAACTAACAGAAAATAAATTTAAACATTTACTTGTTTATCTTCAAGTAGTAGAACTGCAGGCTATTTTAATTTTTTGTATTTTTACTGTTATTTTTGTGGTAAACATGCCTAACTTTTATAGTTAGAAAAATTGCACTTTCTGATAAAGTAATTGGATTAGAAATTTAGTTTAGTCTTAATCTCCTTGATGGAAACTACTGCATTACTTTTATAATTAGTAAAATTGCCAGGCGCGGTGGCTTACGCTTATAATTCCAGCACTTTGGGAGGCCAAATTGAGAGGATTGCCTGAGCCCATGAGTTTGAGACCAGCCTGGGCAACTTGGTGAGACCTCATCTCTAAAAAACTAAGCCAGGCGTGGTGGGGCATACCTGTAGTTCCAGCTACTTGGAAAGCTGATGCAAAAGGATCACCTGAGCCCAGCAGGTCGAGGCTAAGGTGGCCATGAATGTGCCACTGCACTCCAGACTGGGCAACAGAGTGAGACTTCAATCTAACTCAGAAATAGAAAGAAAAAAAAAAAAAGAAAGGTTATACTATACTATGTGATAAAGTAATTGAATTATAAGTGCAATTTTGTCTTAATTTCCTCGACAGAAACTACTAAATTTTCTGTGTTTAAATGGTAATTTGATAATTTGGCTTGCTTTTTTAAGGTAATGCCTCAACATTTTGATTGATTGATTGATTGAGTTGAAGTCTCACTCACTCGCCCAGGCTGGAGTGCAGTGGCACATTCACGGCCACCCCAACGTCGACCTACTGGACTCTGGCGATCCTTCTGTCTCAGGCTTCCAAGTAGCTGGGACTACAGGCATGCACACCACACCTGGCTAATCTTTTGATTTGTTGTGGAGACGAGGTCTTACCATGTTGCCCAGGCTGGTCTTTAACCCGTGGACTCAGGCAATCCTCTTTTCTCGGCCCCGCAAAGTGCTGGGATTACAAGCTTGAGTCATCACTCCTGGTCTTGATATCTTTAAATAATATAAACTTCTGCTTGGTACGGATGGAACCTGGGAAAGAGGAGTTTTAAATAGTTAATTAATATTCTTTTACTTTTTAGATGCCAGAATTCCAGAAGAGTTCAGTTCGCATCAAGAACCCTACAAAAGTAGAAGAAATTATCTGTGGTCTTATAAAAGGAGGAGCTGCCAAACTTCAGGTACATAATTACCAAGAAGCCTTTATTCTTAAGCAGACTTATTCATCTCCTATTTTGATAAAATCTGAATAAAGCAAGTTTAGGTAGACAATTTTTGCCTGTCCTTTAGAGATGTGAAATCTAAAAACACTATCTGGGATTGTTCTCAATACATAGAATCCCTATTGGAAAAACAAACAAAAATTAATAACCTTGAGATAAACTTAGGTTTTCATTAGTATTAAGTATTAAGCTAACTAATACTGTGCACAATTATTAAACCATTTTAAGACTAGTACTTAAAAATGTATAGTTTGAAGTTTCTCTTCCTTGTTTTAAATAAAATATCGTAGTTGAAATTAGGATGTAACCTTATTAAGAGGATGATTGAGTTTTTTTTTTTTAATTTTTTTTTTTTTTTTAAGTTAGAAAGCAGCATTTATTGAGAGGACAGAAAAGCTCCCACAGTGAGAGGGGACCCGAAGGGGTTACTCCCCAAAATTCTATTTTTTTTTTTTTTTTTTTTGAGTTGGAGTCTCACTCTGTCGCCCAGACTGGAGTGCAATGGCCACTCCCAGCCACCGCAGCCTCGACCTGCTGGGCTCCGTTGATCCTTCCGCCTCAGCCTTCCGAGTAGCCGGAATTACAGGCGCGCGCTACCACGCCCGGCTGATTTTTTGATTTATTGTAGAGATGAGGTCTCGCCTGCCCAGGCGGGTCTCGAACCCACGGGCTCAGGCAATCCACTCACCTCAGCCTCCCAAAGGCATGGGATTACAGGCTGAGCCACCCAGCCCGGCTCCTTTTTTATTTTTTTTTATTGAAACATGATTCCCCCAAGGAAATCGTGTTAAGTTTAAATCCTGATAAGAAGAAAACTCTCAAGAAAAGACTCCTTGCCTTTGCCAATGTGGAAACAGGAGCATTCTCCATTGTGGACATTCCCGCACCCCAACACCAACTCTTCTTGAACAAAACTTACACGTGCCCTGGCCACAATGTCTCCCTTCTCCCTGGGAACCTGGGGTGCCCACGCAGCCCCCTGCTCCCCCACACCACAGCACAAGGCTGCCACCTGCAGAACCACTGGGCCCATTCCACACCACCAGGGAGAGCTGCTTTCTGCAGATATACCCTGAGCTTTCTGTCACATATTTTGCCTGGATACACAGGTTTGATTCTCAGTTTGAGAAATGCACTGAAGACAACTAAAACGGGACAGCAAGAACAGAACATGGGCTTTTGTTCTAGCTACTTGAGTAAACAACTATGGTTTACAAAGCATTACAAAATACACGGCATTTAACTGTGACATTCAAACTGCACTTCCTGTTTTATCCCAAGAAGACAGGCAGACAGGCCTAAAAAAGCAAACCCACTGGAGATAAAATGATTGTCTAACTTTCCTTGGGACAGCCTGCTCTTGGAAGTATGTAACTTCCCAACTGTTACAGCATTAAACACTCAAAGCATTTGACATGGAATCTGTTCTAAGTTCATTTCTCCTTGCATTTCCAACCTTCATGTGACCACTTTTATTCTGTAACAAACAGCTGATCCACCACTGATCAGAGCACACTCCAGTGAGTCTCTGTTCATTACCATGTATGGAAGAGAGAGGTACAAACCATCCAGGGATCATGAGACAGTGCAAAGGACAGATAGCCTTTGCTGGGACCACTCATCTCAACCATCACCGACTGGTCGCCTCTTGTGAAGGACAAGAAGACACAGGCAGCTTCATTCTCTGGGTCACAGTGCAAAGGACTCCGAACACAGAACTTCTTGTTCCCACAGTCTGAGGCACTGAACTAGAAAATGACAGAGAAGGAAAATCTTAATTATCGAACAAGCAGTCCATTGCCAGTGACAGAAGACTACCTACTTTCAAATATGGGTTTTAATTAGAATTCCTTTTTGTAATAAGGATTCAAACAAGGAAACAAAAGATGCATCCCAAATTAAAAGTGACCAGAGCAGTAGTTAGGCTATGAACTTTTAAACTTAATTAATTTTAATTAACATGTAGAAAACATAACACTAGTTCGACTGTAATCATGCAAGAGTATTAAAGTTCCTTTAATACACAAAGCATTTTACATTGTGTGCCAAAGCAAAATTTCTAGTAAGTTTTGAGAAACTTCTTAGGAAATATTTAAGTCCCTAAGACTTAATTGACACTGACATTCTTGCCTAAAAGCCATCCTCTAGTTCTCAAAGACGAAATTTTAAAAAGCAAATAAACAAACCATTAGCAAGTTGTCACATTTAAATCTTGGATCCTGCTTCTAGAATTCAGATTCAAATTTGATATTAAAATTATATAAGAAAAATGGTTACCCCAAAATACACCACCATTCCAAATAAAAGTAATGATTCAGTAGGTGTCAAAGAAGACCTTCTTGATGAGGAATATAAGAGAAAGAGTCTTAAAACACATCAGCTCTACAATTTGACAGAGTGAATGAACAGCCCTTGTTAGAATGAGCTGTGACCTTACATTTCAGAAGAGAGCTAAACATTCTGTAACTAGGTTTAATGAGAACATAAAGACAAGTCACAGTAGGGTGAAGAGAACAAGCCACTAGGAACTAGAAAACTTGAACTTCGATCTCTGCTCTTCCCTTCACTCCATCCCATCTCCCAAAGAACTTACCCTCTCAGGATCTCTTCACCCTCAAGTATACAACAGAAAAACTGAAAGAAACAATCCCCGAGACTCTTCTATCTCTAAAAATGCTACAATTTTAAGACTCTGAATGAACCTCCCTATAATTAGAGATCATAACCTTGGCCCAGAGACACATTAAAAGCTCCAACAAGAGCTAATGCCTTTCATATGAATATTTGGAAAGACAACAGTATTATCCACAGATTCCCACTGGGAAGCTCAGGTCAATCAGATTGTTTATGTCCCTAAAGCAGCTTTTAATAAATAAGCATTAAGATGAAACTGAGAGCTAATATAAATAACAGATCTAATTGTGTCATCAAACAAAAGTGCAACATTCAGAATAATGTAATTGAATATAATGTCCATATATTATAAGATGCTGATGAGAAGGAAAACAAAATAGGACACCACAGAGAAGCAAAGTGCTTTTTTTAGTCTTCTCTATGTGAACAAAGACATACAAAAGGGGAAGAGAAAGAAAAGGAACAAATGTTTACTCATTATGTACCAGGTGCAAGACACAGTTAGAAAAATTATCCTCATTATTTTATTTAATTCCCACAGTGACACTAAGAGCAAAGTATTATTATTTCTCATTCTATGAGTGAAGAAACTGAGATGTGGAAAATAAGTAATTTGCCCAAAGATACACAGAAATCAGACAAGTCAGTATTCACGCCCACTTTGTCCCTTCAGCTGTAATAACCTGCCTCAAGACACTTTCTTATTATATCTACTTCAGATTTATGAAGTCTAATTTACCAGAATTTCCTGCAGTAAAATCCTTCAACCTAATGTTTCTAATATTCATTACCCTTACCAAGATACATTTTCTCAATCATAAATCCTTTGGATCAGAGGGCCTATGTGGAATCCTAGTTGATGAGCTTGCAAGAAATGTTCTGTAGTTCAGCAAATAGAACTCTCCAGTACACTCTGACTTTAATCAAATGAGACCTAAGGGCTATATCACCACTTCAGGACTCTCCTCCTAATCTTGTCTAGAATTAGCTTAGGCTCCTCTCCATGCCTGATACTTGGTTGTGTTTAAAAAAAAAGAAAAAAAGCAGAAAAAAAGAATGCTGTTGCTTCATCAAATTTATTTTCAAATGAAAACACTCCATTGCTAGTACAGATCACATGTGAATGTCATATCACACCCTGAACACACAGGGGCTTGCATTCCTTTTATTCTAACCTAAGTCATAATGCTGCAAGGAAGACTTCCTTCACATTCCCACAGAGAACCCAAAAGCTTGCTACCACACTCAGTACAGCAATGATGCACTTTGTCCCACAATGTGCATGAAATCACAATTTCCACCCACAAATATACCTCTTTTCTCACATCACAAAAACTAAGCAAAGCACTTTACTCCTGTGTAATGTCTTTTGCTTTATTCTCTTCTATATTTTCTAAACACAAGGACATTATACATGACTACACGTGATTCTAGATTGCATTTAGTGAAGCTAAAAAGATGTTACTTACTGGTTTGGTTAAATGGGACGCTGGAGGTAACGTTGGCAAAGACATTAGTGTGGTTATAGGTGTTGTCAATGGCGGTGCATTTGGTTGAGAAATTGTAGGACCAGGAATCTTCACCCAGTAGATTTTATACTTCTCAACAACTGTGACTCTGAAAGGTAATCCCAGAGAGATCAGAACCCTTATGGTGGCCCAACACAATCAAATACAAACTATAAAGGAAGAAAGTGGGGGAATAAAGCAGGAATAAAGCATGGTGGCATACACCTGTAGCAGTTACTCAGAAGGCTGAGGTGTAAGGATCACTTGAGCCCAGGAGGAAGAGGCTGCAGTGAGTCATAATCATGCCACTGCACTCCAGCCTGGGCAACAGAGTGAGACCCTGACTCAAAAAAAAAGAAAGAAAAAAAACCATTTCCCCTTGCATGTAGGATAAGGAAGAAATGTTATTTTAACTCCACTGGGTTTTGTAATTCCAAGAGGCATGTAGGGTTTTACTTTTCTGACAATCTAACCTACAAGATGAAATTGCAAAAAAAAAAAAAAATCATCCAAGATTTAGGTCTTTTATTTGTATTCACATACTAACATAAAAGCAAATCTAAAAGAAGTATTAGTCCATACAGCATAGAGACTCAAGTATTAATTGATGGCTCTTACTAGAATTAAGGTATCACAATACTTCATTTACTCAACAAATATCTACTAAGTGCCCACTAGGTGCCAGCTCATATCCTAGGTATTTGGTATATACTAGTGGAAAAAACAGGTAAAAAACAAAACAACCTCTTCCATCAGTAAGGTGGTATCATTACTATATCATACCTCTCCTATACAGGTAAATGTACAATTGACAATAATACAGACCGCTGTAGTTTCAATTATAATAGGTACAGAGTTGTAAACCCTTAAACTCACAGAAACTGTATGTGATTCGGAGCACTGCTCGGAGCATTCCAGTAGACTTTAATTTCTGTTTTTTTGGATGCACTTGTGTGACTCACAGCTGATCCCTAAAATAAAAGGAAAAAGAAGTGCCATTCAGCAACTCAGTAGCCCAGCGTGGATAAAACTACCATCATTTTGCAAAGTAACTCATCATTGCATACCCTTGGCATTCTGGTGAAGACTATTTCATTTAGAACAAGGACTCAGGTACTCAATAAATGATATGTTGATTGCCTGGCAACAGATTTGCAGCTGGCTCTATGAATAAACTAGAGTCACCAGAAATCTAAGAACTCAAGAGCCATTAATACTAGATAGAGCCTGCTCATCATTCCATGTACACTACAAAAGTATAACCCCTCCACCTATAGATGCAAATCAAATGCAGAAGATTCATTAAAAGAAAAGAGAAAAACGTCCTGCCTCCAAAGATGTAGCATAATATTTCCCACTTTCAGGCACCTGGCAAACTCTTACGCATTCTTCAAGGCCTAGTTTGAAGATCCCTTCCTCCTAGAAGCATTCTCCCAATTCCCTCCAACAGACAATGATATAGACCATTGTAGTTTTAAATATAATAGTTACACAGTTGTAAACTCTTACACTCACAGAAACCGTATGTGATTTGGGGCACTGCTTGGAGCATTCTAGTAGAATGCTTCCTCTGTTATGTTTCCCACTCACCCTGTGTATGTTCAAATCAACATTATCACACTGTTCTACTTATATGTTCACATGTCCTATGTATGTGTATAGCCAGAACTTCTTTAAGGAACAAAAAAGATTAAGTCTTGTTCATTGCTACCATGTCCCTTGCATCCAGGACCATTCTTGGTATAATAAATTAAATGGATGAAGGAATAAGTGAATGAAAAAAAATAGACCTCTGTCATACTCCAGAACTCTATCTTCAACATTAAAACCCTTCAAAATTCATAAAATAAGAGTCAATATTATATAAAGCATCACAAGCAATAAGCTCTCCAAACTACTGTCTTACCTTTTCTAGGATGCTAGTGTGTAAAAACATATTGCAAGTAGTAAAATTAGGAGGAAATTGTCTGATCATTGTGAATCTATCTAAATGTCTGCAATATAGCATTAGTGTCATTGTTTATCTTGCATCTATCAGTAGTGAAAAGATTAAAAAATAAATAACTGACAGAGAGCAATTTCAAAATACATTTGGCCCTCAAACAATCCTGATTTAAACTGTATGGGTTCACTTTTATGTAGATTTTCAATAAAAGTGTTAGAAAAATTTTTGGAGATTTGCAACAATTTGAAAAAAACTCAAACTGAGTAGCCAAGAAAGATTGAAAAAAATTAATAAAAAGTTAGGTATGTCATGAATGCATAAAATATATACAGTACCAGTCTATCTTATCATTTACTACCATAAAATATACACAAATCCACCATAAAGTTAAAATGTTTTAAAACTTATGCACACAAACACTTACAGACCATACACAGTATCATTTCGGTCCAGAGGAATGTAAACAAATGTCAATATTCAGTATTAAATCACAACTGCATAAAATTAGTGGTAGCACCTACTTTACTACTGTGATAATTTTGTAGTCACCTCCTGTTGCTATTGTAGTGAGCTTGTGTTCCAAGTATCTGCTTAAAACTCCATGTGACCCTAATCATCTCCATGTGAGCAGTTCACCTCTCCAGTAAATTGCCTATCACAATAAAAAGTGATCTCTCACAGTTCTCATATATTTTTCATCACGTCTTGTACAATGCCACAAACTTTGAATGACACCATGGGACCTACACAAAGTGCTGCCTGTGATGTTGGGAGTGCTCCCACAAAACAGAAAAGTCATGATATTACAAGAAAAAGCTTTTCATGTACTGTATATTGAGTTTTAGAGCTGTAGTTGCTGTCATTTCAGAATAAACAATTCCAATGTACGGACCTTCATAAAAAAGAAAATTCATGAAGTCATCACTGCAGTTACGCCAGGACATGTGAAAACCCTGCACTTTTTGTGAAATACCTTTTTATCTCATATTGAAAATGCAGCTTTTATGTGGAAGCAGGATTGCTATATAGACTCTAACATGATTCAAGAAAAAGTGAACCCATTATATGACAATGCAAAGCAAAAGGAAGGTGAAGGAACTAAAGCTGGAGAATTTAATGTCAGCAAAGGATAGTTTGATGCTTTTACAAAGAAGCTTGGCTTTTTAAAATGTCAAGATAACAGGAGAAACAGCTTCAGCTGACCAAGAGACAACAGGTGAGTTCCCAGACACCATGAAGAAAATCCCTAAAGATGAAGGACAACTACCTTAGGTTTCTAATGCAGATGAAAGTGCCCTATTCTGGGAAAAAATGCCACAAAGAACATTTATTAGTAAAGAAGAGAAGTAAGCACCAGGATTCAAGGCAAGGAGAGAGAGGCTAATGCTACTGTTTTATGCAAATACCACTGGGTTTATAATCAGGACAACCCTTATCTACAAAGCTGCTGACCCCTGGCCTTGGAGGGAAAAGATAAACACAAGCTGCCAGTCCTTTGGTTGTACAATGAGAAGACTTGAGAACAATGGGAACCCTTGATCTGGGCTGGTTCCATTGAGGTTTTGTCCCTGAAGCCAGGAAGCACCTTGCCAGTAAGGGACTGACCTTTAAAGTTCTTCTGATCTGAAACAATGCCTCCGGTCCCTCAGAACCCCGTGAGCTCAGCACTGAAGGTCTCCAATTGGCCTACTTGCTACACATGCAACATTGCTAATTCAGCCTCTAGATCAGGGGTCACAAGACTCTTAAGGCTCATTTCACACAGTAGTCCATGGAAAGGATTGCCGATGCTATGGAAGAGAACCCTGAAAGAACATCATGAAAGTCTGGAAGGATTACACTATTGAAGATGCCATCCATGTTGCAGAAAAATCATGAAACCATCAAGCCCAAAACAACAAATTCCTGCTAGGAAAAAAAAAACTATCTAGATGCATGACTTCACAAGATTTATAACAGTGCCAGTCAAGGAAATCCTAAAAGAAACTGCAGATATGGCAAAAAAAAAAAGGTGGTTGATGAAAGGCTTCAAAATGTGGACCTTAGAGAAACTCTAAGAGCTAATAGACCCCACACCACAGGAAGTAACCTAAGATGACATAATGGAGATGACTGCCCTCGAACCATTGCTAGATGATGAGGAAGAAGATGAGCCCGGAAACAGAGCCAGAAGCAAACTGACATGAGACAGCCTGACAGAAGGTTCCAATTAATCAAGACAGCATTATGACTTCTTTTAATGGCACGGATCCTTCTGTGATATGGGCGCTGAAACTAAAGCAAATGGTGGGGAAAGGCTTAGACGCATGTAGAAATATTTTTAGAGAAATTAAAAAGTCACACAGATATGACAATGGATTTCTATAATGTCACACTGAGTTCACCACCTCTCCTGCCCCCTTCCACCACCTCTACCTCTTCCTCCTCTGCTCCCCCTTAGACAGCGGGACCAACTCCTCCTCCTCAGCCTACTCAACATGAAGACAGTGAGGATGAAGACCTTTACGATGACCCATTTCCACTCAATGAATAGTAAATATATTTTCTCTTCCTTATGGTTTTCTTAATAACATTTTCTTTTCTCTAGCTTATTTTATTGTAAGAATACAGAATATAATGCATATAGCATACCAAATATCTATTAAGTGACTGTTCATTCTATTGGTAAGGCTCCTGGTCAACAGTAGGCTATTCGTAGTGAAGTTTTGAGGGAGTTAAAAGCTATACACAGATTTTCCACTGCACAGGGGTAAGGATCAATACCCCCAATTCCTGCATGGTTCAAGGGTCAACTGTAAACACAAACCTGTACATCTTCACATGTCAAAAGCTGTGACACCTGACTGTCTTGCAACGTGAAAGAGCCAACAGGAAGGCCATTCAAATCCTCGGCATCACGAGCTTCTAGAAGAAAGCCTTTAAATGGTCGCCCTGACAAAGTAACTGAGAAATAGACAAAGAAAAAAAAATAGGTTAAAAGGTTTAGCAACATCTCAAAAAGGAATGTTCAGAAGGATGTTTAGAGGAGGCACCTCACAGTTGGAATCACATATATGTACACAAAACTGCTCCTGAAAAGGCTAGAAATAACCTATAAACTAAGAAGTTCCAAACTGTGTTCCACAGGACATTCACTCCCTGGGACATCAACAGTCATTCCACAGAGGGCAAAAAGGCAGGTGATGTGATGCTCAGGGACAGTCCACAGGGCTACATTAGTTTGAAAAATGCTAGATGAAAGTAAATACCTGTTTCTTGGCTACAAATCCCTTGGAGTGCTTAATATCCTACTGTACAATGTAAAATTCTAAGAGGAATATTACATATCACATAGAAAACTTCAAACTTACTTTTCCATACATCCTCTTTGTTAGAGAATATCTATTAATATTTTGTATTTTTAGAGTTGCAGAAAATAAAGTTTGCAAGGCTGGGCATGGTAGCCCACACCTGAATCCAGCACTCTGGGAGGCCAAGGTGGGAAGATTGCTTGAGACTAGAAGTTCAAGACCAGCCTAGACAACATATCTAGACCTTGCCTCTAAAGAAAATCACAAATTTAGCCAAGCACAGTGGCTCAGGCCTATAATCCCAGCACTTTGGGAGGTCAAGGTGGGAGGATGGCTAAGCTCAGCAGTTCAACACCAGCCTGGCCAACATAGAGAGCCCAGGAGGTTGAAGTTTGTGCCACTGAAATCCAGTCTGGGTGACAAAGCCAGACCCTGTCAGAAAGAGAGAGAGAGAACAAGAGAGAGAGAGAAAATAAAATTTGCAAAATGCTATTATAGATATAACTTTAACAATCAGCCTATATTTTGCCAGAGGAATCAGGGAACTATCAGAGATTACATTATGTCAAGAAGGATAAGGGTTTATTATATTATAAACAAGATAAGATAAACTTTATTTTTTCTGCTATTGAGGTAATAATACAATTAATAAAGATATATTAAATAATAACAAAAACATATTTTAAAACCTGTCCTGAATGGGTAGTAGATATACTAAAGTAATATAGTCATCTGTAATAGTTAAACCCAAAATAGAAAGTCTCTGACGATGTGATCACACCAAAAAGTAAACAGATTTAAAGTAAATAGCCCAAATCCAATAATAATAAAGATTCAATGAAGAGTAAAAGAGTGAAACTCAAAATGTACTTAGTTAATCCCCACACAGTACCTTCAATCTGATCTCCTGGTCTGAATGTCATCTGACTCACTGAAACATTGTGAACAGGAACAGACTGTGGACTATGACCATGTTCAGGAATCATTCCGTGGCAAGACCTTGTTACTCTTCCATTGGGGTAACTGGCCACAGAACTAATGTGCAACAGAAACACGAAGGCACCAAGGGTCAGTCCAGGGGCTGCCATCTCAAAAAGAAGATCAAAAGTACATTATTTTCAGAAGTAACTAAAGTAAAATCAAAAAGCCTTTATACCACAAGACTGTAATTCAAGATAACTACTTGCCTTCAATGTTCAGCTAAAATACAAAAATAAAATAAAATAAAAATTTAACTTAATTTAATCTTTTTAAAAAATGAATGTGATGTGTGAAGTCTAACCTGGGTTTAAATCTCAGTTCTACCAATTACCAACTGTGAGGCTTTGGGCAAATCACTTAAGCCTCCACTTCCTTACCTGAAATATGAGAAAACTAAGACTCTCCTTTCATAGTTCTTTTAATAAGATGAAAATATAGCCCAAAGTCTGACAAGGAAGATAATAAATGATAGTTTTAATTAGAACAATTGGAAAATAATAAACTAGTCCAATAAAAGTGAAAAATTTTACTCCACTTCATCCTAGAAAGCTTGAAGAACGAATAAGAAATGTTTCTTCTGGATTTAAATGTCATCACCTAAATAAATCTCTAATATGACTTCTCCCAACTTTTCATTAAACTAATTATGAGGATGGGATGGATAATTTAATTTGCAATACTGAAAACTGAGGGATAACAGACAACCAATTGCAAGAGACAGTAGTTCTATTACTTATAGCCCAGCTACTTCCGAATCAAGAAATGCAATTGCAGCCGGGCTCGGTGGCTCAGCCTATAATCCCGCGCTTTGGGAGGCTGAGGTGAGTGGATTGCCTGAGCCCGCAGGTTCGAGATCCGCCTGGGCAACTTGGCGAGACCTCATCTCTACAATACCTGGAGCGCACGCCTGTAGTTCCAGCTACTTGGAAGGCTGAGGCGGAAGGATCGCTGGAGCCCAGCAGGTCGAGGCTGCGGTTGCCGGGAGTGGCCACTGCACTCCAGTCTGGGTGACAGAGTGAGACTCCTACTCAAAAAAAAAAAAAGAAATGCAATTGCCAGCACATGCAATCTTCTTCCTCCATCTTCCTCTCACCGTGTGGATAATAGAAAACTAGCTACTTTATGTCAGTCTCACCTTCTCCTGGCCCAGACCAACCACTCCACTTGATGCATATATTCAGAACCCACAAATAACAGGACCCAAGGCCGGCATTAGATGGGTAGGGACATGCTTAATGGTAGTAAATAAAGTTCACACCATGGACAGGCTGTACATGGGAAGAGTCTAAGAAGCATTTTATTCTCCATAGAAAAATACTTTTCTATATCATATATCTGGTCATAGACAAAAGCAGCCTTGGAATCACTAGAATACATTGTTGTCTTGCAGTGACATAAAAGAGGAGACAATATTTAACCAAAGCCTCAACTGCAGTGGTTGTATCAGAGTCTAATTGACCTGGGGAAGGAAAATACCCAAATCTAGCCTGCTCCAACCTTCCACATAGAAGAAGGGAAATAATTCCAGCCCTTCTAGCCTTCCATGAAAGAGAAGGGAAATACCCAACTCCAGTCCACATTAGCCATCTTGTTCTACCTACATGGGGTAAAACAGAAAAGTAGCTGTGAAGTTCACACTCCAGGGGCCTAGAGATAGAGGCTACTCCAGGTATAAAGAACACACCTCCTCTCCCCACTCCTTACCACCACATTACTAAAGGCCCATTTACAGCAGTTCCTTATATGTCCAGCTATGAAAAAAAAAGATCGAAAAAATTACAAGGCATACTAAAAGGCAAAAAAAACACAATGTGAAGACACAAAGCAAGCATCAGAACCAGACTCAGATATGGGAGCCATGTTGAAATGTTGAGAATTTAGAACTATGAGTAAGATGCTAATTAATAAAGTAGATGGCATGCAGTAACAGATTAGCAATGTAAGGAGAGAGATGGAAGTTCTAAGAACCAAAAAGAAATGCTAGAGATCAAAATTACTTTAACAGAAATAAAGCGTGACTTTCATGGGCTTATTGGTAGACTGGATATATCTGAGATAAGAATCTCTGATCTTGAGGCTATCTCAATAGAAAATGACAAGCTGAAAAGCATAGAGAAAAAAAAGACTGGAAGAAACAGAACAGAATATTCAAGAACTGTGGGACAACTACAAAAGGTATAATACACATATACAGAAAGTCTCCTACATATGAACAAGTTCTGTTCCAAGAGCATGTCAGTAAGTCCAATTTGTTTATAAGTCCAACAAAGTTATCCTAGGTGCCTAACTAACACAATCAGTACCAACTAACATACCACTACATCACCACTGTTTTGACACTTGCTTCTGGACATCCTGAGCTTGAAATAAAGATACTATACTTCTGTACTCTACACAGTACTATACAGTAAAGTACACAAAAGCACAACCATTTATAGAGGGTGCACACACATGACACAGATACATGAACTAACCTACATGATTAGACATGTGAACACAAATTCACATCTTTTAAAGTTTGCAACTTAAAGGTTTGTATGAAGGGGACTTATGGTAATAGGAATTACAGAAGGAAAAGAAAGAAAGGAATAGAGAAACATTTGAAATAACAATGACTGAGAATGACCCCAAATTATTATTAGACACTAAACCACATAGCCAGGAAGCTCAAATAACAAGTGGGATAAATACTTATTCCCCCTCACCCACCCCCCAAAAAAACTACACCTAGCCCTATCTGAGGTTTAATTTATGTGTCAACTTGACTAAGCTAAGGACACTGTGATAGCTGATAAAGCATTATTTCCTGGTGTGTCTGTGATGGTGTTTCTGGGAGAGATTGGCATTTGAATTAGAAGACTGAGTAAAGATCACACTCACCAGCATGAGTGAGCATCATCCAACCCATTGAAGGCTCAAATAGAACAAAAAGCAAAGAAAGGACAAATTCACTCTCCCTTCTTGAGCTAGGACATAGCTCTTCTCCTGCCATCAAACATCAGGGATTTAGGTTCCCAGGTCTTAAGACTCCAGACTTACACCACCAATCCTCTACCTACCCCCAAGGTCTTCAGACTCGGCTGGGAGCTGCACTGTCACTCCTTAACTTTCAGACTTTCAGACTTAGACTAATGTATACCACCAGCACATTTCAGATCTCCTGGGCTTCCATAATCACATGAGCCAATTCCCATAATAAATACATATAATATATATAATATCAATAAAATCTTATTTCAGTCTGTGAATCTGGAGGACTCTGACTAATATAGCATATCATTTTCAAACTACATAAAATCAAAGGTTTAAAAAATTTTGAAAGAAGCCAGAGGAAAAAGTACCTTATCTAAAGAGGAACAAAGATAAGAACTATATCTGACTTTTCTTCAGAAACTTTGCAAGCAAATCAAGAGTGGAGTGAACTATTTAAAGTGTTGAGAGAAGACAATACCAACTTAGAATTCTATACCCTGAGAAATTAATCCTCAGAAGGGAAGAAGAAATAAAGACCTCATCAGACAAACAAAATTGAGGAATCTGTTGCCAGAGAATCACCTTGCAAGAAATGTTTTTTAAAAAATTATTTAGAAGCTGGGCTCTGTGGCTCAGCCTGTAATCCCGCGCTTTGGGAGGCTGAGGTGAGTGGATTGCCTGAGCCTGCAGGTTCAAGACCCATCTGGGTAACTTGGCGAGACTTCATCTCTACAATAAATCAAAAAATTAGCCAGGCATGGTAGCGCATGCCTGCAGTTCCAGCTACTTGGAAGGCTGAGGCGGAAGGATCGCCAGAGCCCGGCAGGTCGAGGCTGTAGTGGCCAGGAGCGGCCACTGCACTCCAGTCTCGGCAACAGAGTGAGACCCCAACTCAAAAAAAAAAAAAATTATTTGGAGAAGCCAGGTGCTGTGGCTCACGCCTGTCATCCTAGCACTTTGAGAGGCCGAGGCAAGAGAATTGCCTGAGCCTACAGGTTCGAGACCAACCTGGGCAACATGGCAAGACCTCGTCTCTACAATAAATCAAAAAATTAGCCAGGCGTGGTACTGCATGCCTGTAATTCCAGTTACTTGGAAGGGTGAGGTGGAAAGATCATCCGAGCCCAGCAGGTCAATGCTGTGGTGGCCATGAGGGTGCCACTGCACTCCAGCCTGGGAGACAGGGTGAGACTGATAAAAAAACAAAAAGACAAAAAAAAAAAAAAAAACGGAAAAAATCTTTAGAGAAAAAAAAAATTATAAAGTTCAGAAACTCAGACCTACATAAAGACAAACGGTGTTGGAGAGGGAATAAAGTGAAGGTAAAGTAAAAAATTTTTCTTATTCCTAATTATCTAACATATACAGTTTGTTCAAAATAACGATGTATATAAGCATTTATACATACTGGGGTGCCAAAAATTGCATACACATTTTAAGTGATGTTGAGAGATATTCGCCATAATCAGAATTGTCTGGATGCTGATGGTAACCACTTTGAACACCTCTTGTAATTGCAGAAGTCAAACATGACTTGTGTTCATTTTGTTGAGTATTACAATTTTAATAGTTTTTTCCTTTCTTCAAATGTGTAAACATTTTTTGGCACCTTCTGTGTGTGTGTGTGTGTGTGTGTGTGTGTGTGTGTGCTCCTATATCAGCACATACGTATGTATGTATATATGCTTCTATATCAGCACAATAAATGACAGCAATGATATAAAGAATGGAAAGTAGAAATTAGGATTATTTTATTATAAGGTGCTTGTACTACCTGGAAAGTGGTACAGTATTATTTGAAAGTGGTCTTGGATTCGTTGTAGATATATACTGCAAATTCTTCGGGTAACCACTCCAAAAAGTTAAAAATGGAAATACAACTAATGTATTAATAAAGGACAGAAAATTGAATCATATAAAATGCTCAATTAAAATCATAAAAGCAGCAGCTAGGCACAGTAGCTGACATCTGTAATCTCAGCACATTGAGAGGCCAAGGAAGGAGGATCGCTCTAGCCCAGAAGTTTGACAGCAGCCTGGCCAACACAGTGAGACCTCGTCTCTACAAAAAAATCAAACAATTAGCTGGGCGTGGTGGTGAGCATCTGTAGTCTCAGTTACTTGGGAGGCTGAGGTGGGAAGACCTTCTGAGCCAAGGAGGTTGAGGCTGCTGTGAGCCATGATTAAGACACTGCACTCCAGCCTGAGTGAGATCTTGACTCAAAAAAAAAAAAGAAAAGGAAAGGAAACCACAAAAGGCAGAAAAAGAATGAAAGACAAAAAGAGGAACAAAGAACAAGAGTTACAAATAGTAAACAGTAACAAATATGGTAGATAATAATCCAACTACAAGCATATCTCCTAGATATTACATGTTTGGTTCCAGACCACTGTATCTTAATAAAGTGAGTCGCACATTTTCCATGCATATAAAAGCTATATTTACACTATTCTGGACACTATTAGGTATGCAACAGCATTATGTCTTAAAAACAATTTATATGCCTTAATTTTAAAATACCTTCCTGCTAAAAAATGCTAACGATCCTCTGAGCCTTCCATGAGACTTCCATGAACCTTTTTGCTGGTGGAGGGTCTTGCCTCAATTTCAATGGGTGCTGACTGATCAGGGTGGTGGTTGCTAAGGCTGGGATGGCTGTAGAATGTTCTTAAAATAAGATGACAATGAAACTGGCTGCATCAGTTGACTCCTTTCAGGAAGGATGGAACTCTCCCCAAATCATTTTATGAAGCTAACATCACACTGATATCCAAACCAGGTAATGATACAAAAAAAGAAAGAGAGCTACTGACCAATATCCTTAATGAACACAGATGCAAAAATACTCAACAAGATTCTAGCAAATCAGATCCAACAACACACCTCAAAAATCATCTACCATGACCAAGTAGGCTTCATCCCTGGGATGCAGGGCAGGTTCAACATCTGCAAGACCATAAATGTAACTAAATATGTCAACAGATGTAAAAATAGGAACCACATGATTATATCATTAGATGTAGAAAAAGCTTTCAATAAAACCCAGCATCCCTTCTTGATAAAAACCCTTGAACACCTAGGCATAGAGGGAACATACCTCAAAATAGTAGGAGCCATGTACAGTTAACACATAGCCAACAACATATTGCTAAACAGAAATTGGAAGCATTTCCCCTGAAAACCAGAATAAGAAAAGGCTGCCCACTTTTAACCCTCTTGTTCAACATAATGATGTAAGTCCTAACAGAAAAATCAAACAAAAGAAGGAAATCAGAGGAAGTTAAGCTATCCCTCTTTGTGGGCGATATGATTCTATACCTCGAAAATCCAAGAGAATAAAAAACCTTCTTGCACTGATAAAGGACTTTGGCAAAATCTCTGGGTACAAAATCAATGTGCAAAAAACAATAGCATTCTTATACACCAACAACAAACAGGCAGAGAACCAAATAAAAAGCACAATCCCATTCACAGTAGCCACAAAAAATATGAAATACCTTGACATCTTCCTAACCAGAGACATGGAAGACCTTTACAATGAAAACTTCAAAACATTGCTCAAAGAAATCAAAGATGACACAAACAAATGGAAAAATATTCCATGCTCATGGATTGGAAGAATCAACATTGTTAAGATGTCCATCCTACCCAAGGCAATCTACAGATTTAATGCAATACTCATTAAATTACCAGCATCATTCTTCTCAGACATGGAAACAACAATACAGAAATTCATATGGAATCATAAATGACCTCAAATAGCCAAAATAATCCTCAGCAAAAGAAACAAAGCGGGTATCACACTTCCAGACTTTAAACTTTATTATAAGGCTACAATAATCAAAACAGCCTGGTATTGGTACAAAAACAGGCATATAGACCAATGGAACAGGATAGAGATTCCAGAAGCAAAACCTCAATTTCTCAACCGACTCATATTCGACAAAGCCTCCACCATCAACTACTGGGGAGAAGAGAACTTATTCAGTAAATGATGGAGGGAAAACTAGCTAACCACATGCAGAAGATCAAAACAAGACCCCTACCTATCACCATACATAAAAATCAACTCTAAATGGATCAAAGACCTAAATGTAAAACCTCAAACTATAAGAACCTTACAAAATGCAGAAGACACCCTTATGGAAATTAGAACTGGAACCAATTCCTGATCAAAACCCAAAATGCCATGTCATAAGAGATAAGATAGACAAGTGGGACCTCATCAAACTGACAAGCTTCTGCAAAGTCAAAGAAACCATTGCAAGAATGGGGAGACAGCCCACAGACTGGAAAAAATATCTGCCAACTGTATATCTGACAAAGGCCTAACATGCAGTATCTACATGGAACTCAAACATGCCAAAAAGAAAAAAAAATAAGCAGCCCTATTAAAAATTGAACAAAAGATATGAATAAACACTTCTCAAAATAAGACATATGAGCAGCCAACAGATACATGAAAAAATGCTCAGTCTCACTAGTCATCAAAGAAATGCAAATTAAAACCACATTGAGATACCACCTAACTCCAGTCAGGATGGCTATCATCAATAACTCAAAAAACAACAGATGCTGGATAGGATGCAGGGAAAAGGGAACATTTCTACACTGTTGGTGGGAGTGTAAACTAGTACAACCTCTGTGGAAAACAGTTTGGCAATCCCTAAAGGATCTAAAAATCAACCTCATATACAACCCAGCAATCCCCCTTCTGGGAATATACCCAAAGAAACAAAACATTCTACAAAAAAATGCATCTGCACATGCATGTCTGTTGCCACACTATTCACAATAGCAAAAACATGGAACCAACCGAACTGCACATCAAAAGTGGACTGAATCTTAAGAATATGGTACATATACATGGTGGAATATTACGCAGCCATAAAGAAGGACAAAATTATGAACTTTGTAGCAACTTGGATGGATTTAGAGTCTATAATATTCAGTGATCTATCATAGAAACAAACAACTGAGTGTCACATATCCTCACTCATAAGCAAACCCTGAACAATTATCATAATACTGTAAGAAAGGGATTGGCAGTAGTGGGAAACTGCCAGGGAAGGGAGCAGGTAGGCACACTTCATCAATAAGGGTACCTGATCTCAAAGTGAGGCCTAAACTTTTCCTGTACAATGATCATTTGTATATCTAACCCTGAATTGTATCCCACAACTTTAAAATAATAATTTAAAAAATAGAATTATTTTTTAAAAGAATTTTACCCACAATAGAATGTCTTTCAAAATTGGAGTCAATTCTCTTAAACCCTTAAACTCTGCTGCTGCTTCATCAACTAAGTTTATGTAACATCCTAAATCCTTTGATGTTCATGGCAACTTCCCAAGAAATTCCATCTCAAGAAACCACTATCTTTGCTCATCCATAAGCAACAACTCCTCATCCATTACAGTTTTATCATGAGGTTGCTGTAATTCAGTCACATCTCCAGGCTCCACTTCTTTTTTGTTTGTTTGTTTGTTTGTTTGTTTTCAGGCTCCACTTCTAATTCTAGGTCTCTTGCTATTTCCACCACATCTGCAGTGACTTCCTCCACTGAAATCTTGACCCTCCCCCCAAAATCACCTATCTGGATTGAAATCAACTTCTTCCAAACTCATTTTAGTGTTGATACTGCGACCCCCTCCCACGAATCACAAATGTTATTAATGGCATAAAAAATGTTAAAATCAAGAAGGCTTTCAATTTGCTTGGACCAGCTCCATCAGAGGAAGCACACTATCTATGGCAGCAATAGCCTTACAAAATGTATTATTAAATAATAAAGCTTAAAAGTCAAAATTACTGCTCGATCCATGGAAGTTGTGTTAGAGGCATGAAAACAACATTAATCTCCTTTGTACTACACGTTTCTGTCAGAGCTCTTGAGTGACTGGCTGCAGTTCAAGGAGCAGTAATATTTTGAAAGGAGTCTTTTTTTCTGAATAGTACAGCTCAACCGGAGGCTTAAACATTCAGTAAACCATGCTGTAAACAGATGTGCTGTCATGCAGGCTTTGTTGCTTCATTTTTAGGAAGCATAAGCAGAGTAGATTTGGCATAGTTATTCAGGGACCTAGGATTTTTGAAATGGTAAATGAGCACTGGCTCAACTTAAAATCACCAACTGAATTAGTTCCTACAGAAGAACCAGGCTGTCCTTTGAAACCAAGCATTGACTTCTCCTCTCCAGCTATGAGAGTCTCCAATGTCATCTTCTTCCAATAGAAGGCTGTTTGGTCTACATTGAAACTCTGTTGTTTAGAGTAGCTACCTTCATCCATGGCCTTAGCAAGATCTTCTGGAGAACTTGCTGCAGTTTCTCTGCCAGTACTTGCTGCTTCACGTGCACTTTGTTACAGAGATGGATTCTTTCCTTAAACCTCATGAACCAACCTCTGCTTGCTTCAAACTCTTCTGTCACTTCCTCACCTCTCTCAGCCTTCATAGAATTGAAGGAAGTGATAGCCTTGTTCTAGCTTAGGCTTTGACTTAAGAAAATGCTGTGGTTGGTTTCATGTTCTATCCAGACCATATTAGCAATAAGGCTGTTTTGCTTTCTCATCATTTGTGTGCTCACTGGAGTAATACTTTCGATTTCCTTCAAGAACTTTTCCTTTGCATTCACAACGTGGCTAACTGCCACAAAAGGTCTGGCTTTTGGCCTTTCTTGGCTTTTGACATGCCTTCCTCACTAAGTTTAATCGTTTCTAGTATTTTATTTCAAGTGACGGACATGCTACTCTTTTTTCAATTGAACACTTAGAGGCTGTTGTATAATTATTAATTAGTCTAAATAACATTCAATATTGAGTATCTTAGGGAGTAGGAAGGCCTGAGAAGAGGGAGAGAGACAGAAATCGGCCAGTTGATTAAGTTTGCCATCTCACATAGGTGTAATTTGTGGCTCCCCAAAACAATTACAATAGTAACATCAAAGATCACTGATCACAGATCGCCATAACAGATAGAATAACATGGAAAAGGCTTGAAATATTTTGAAAATGACCAAAATGTGACACAGAGGCACAAAGTGAGCACATGCAGCTCATGTCAGCCCTGCACCTAATATGGGGAAAAATGGCACCAATGCAGGTGCTCAGTGCAGGCTTGCCAGAGACATCCAGTTTCTTTAACATGCAATATCTACCACGCACAATAAAGTGAATCACAATAAAACAAGGTATGCCTGTAAATCAATAATCACTTTAAATACCAACTGTCTAAATGCACCAATTAAAAGACAGAAATTGTCAGAGTAGATAAAAAAGCAGACCCTATATGTTGTCTACAAGAAACCTACTTTAAATGTAAAGACACATATAAATTAAAAGTAAATAAATGGAGAAAGATAGACCATGCTAAAACTAATTTAAAGAAAGTGAGAGTATATTAATTTCAGACGGCAGACTTCAAACCAAGGAGCATTATCAGGAATATAGAGAACTTTACATAGTAATAAAGGGGTTGGTTCTCCAAGAAGATGTAGCAATCCTGAATGTGTATGCACCTAACAACAGAGCACAAATATAAGTGAGGCAAAAACTAATAGAACTACAGGGAGAAATAGACGAATCCACTATTCAACACCCTCCCTCAACAGATCCAGCAAATAGGATACAGTTCAACTCAACAGCACTATCAGGTACCTGGATATAATGGACATCTATAGATGGCTTCACTCAACAACAGCAGAATAGACATTCCTTTCAAGTTCACACAGAATTCTCACCAAGACAGCTCACATTCTGGGCCATAAAACACACATTAACAAATTTAAAAGAATAGAAATCATGCGATGTCTGCTCTCAGACCACAATGCAATTAAATTAGAAATTGATAACAGAGAGACAGTTGGAAAATCCCAAAATACTTGGAGATTAAACAACACACTCCTAAGTAACACATGGGTCAAAGGAGAAGTCTCAAGAGAGGTTAAAAATACCTTAAATGATGATGAAAACACAATGTATCAAAATCTGTGTGAGGCGACAGAAGTGCTTAAAGAACAGTGTACAGCATCGAATGCACATGTAGTCATATAAACGAATCCTCCATGGAGGCAAACCACAAGAATTCCTGCTAACCCACTGAGGGATGCACATTTTAACCAACACTGCACCTTCTTTCAGAAGTTACCAAGCAGATAGGGCTACTAAATCTCTCTAAGTCTCAGTTGCATCATTCACAAAACATAGCAGGTGAACCAGAAGACATAGCACAGGAGCCAAAAGTTTGACTACCCTTCTCTTTCACCAAACATCAAAGCCGGGAGAATTCTCTTCACTTAAGGATGAGCAAAAGAAACAAATGAACCAATAAAGAGCTTCTGAAAAAAATATATATAGCATCCGAGATTTTTCTGTAGACTTAAAGGAAAAGCATAACTTTGAAAATGGTTGATTACTATAGGAAGCAAAATATGCAAGAAAATAAGTGCTAAAGAGCAGGGCAGTACAGGAGTTTTTATCCAAACCTGTCTTCCAAGTCCTTTTTTTAGTGGCAGACCTTTTAGGACCATACAAGATGCACTGGAGAGGATTATGGTCACAGTTTAAACCATGTGACCCTGCCCCTATTAAGAAGATTAAATGGAGTAATGTGCCACTCACCTGAAGAATGGCATGATGGGAAGAGTTAGTTCCATTTAGCAAATATTTGTTTGGCACTGGCTTCCTGTCAGGTAAAAGCAGGAACAAGATTTGAGACCCAGTCTCTGCCATGCACTGAGTAGCTGATGAACATCAGTCCAAGTCACGGAATCTCTCTATGTCCCAATTTCATCATTTGCAAAATATAGCAGGTGAATCAAAAGAAATTCATGGCCCCTTTCAACTCCAAAATCTTTTGATTTTAGGAAATCAAAGTAGAAAAGCATATGGGGAATTATCTGAGCAAGTATGGATGGGAAGGGGAAGTGACTAAGATACCACCATCTGATATTCATTAGGAAAATATAATAAGGTCAGAGCGGGACATGTACAATGGCCTTTGTGAAATGCTGACTGTTCAAGGTCAAGTTCTGCTTTCATTATAATGGCTAATGATGATTTTCCACTCAAAGTTTTAAGGAACAACTTTTTTCAAGCCAATGCATTCATGCTAGTCAACCTACACCAACAAATCACATGATTATGATAAGAAAGGGAACGAGAGTTATTCATGGAATCATTTAAGCTAAAATCATGAGATGTCTATAACAAGCTATTATATTATAAGGTCATGTTTCAAGTATAGGAAAAACACCAGTTATGTGTGATTTTTATAAATTGTTAATATTCATATTTGCTGGGCGCAGTGGTTCATGCCTGTCGTCCCAGCACGTTGGGAGGTCGAGATGAGAGGATTGCCTGGGCCCATGGGTTCAAGCCCAGTCTGGCAACATGGTGAGACCTTGTCTCTACAATAAATCAAAAAATTAGCCAGGCATGGTGACACATGCCTATAATTCCAACTACTTGGAAGGCTGAGGTGGAAGGATCTCCTTAACCCAGCAGGTCAAGGTTGTGGTGGCCATGAGCATGCCACTATACTCCAACCTGGACATCAGACTGAGACTCCTACTCAAAAAAAAAAATATATATATATATACATTTAAGTGTGTACACAATACAGAGGATAAAACAAAAAAGATCATAACTTGCATTTTGTCAGCCAAGACAAAGACAGATCTACCATTTTAAAAGATTAAAAAAGAGGCTAACCTGATTATCTAACTGAAATATTTCTAAGCCTATTGAGACTTATACAGTTAGCAAAAGACACCTAGCAAAAGACTAAATATTGACTGCCTACACCACATCCTATCTACATCTCACATAAAGACCAAACTTCCAAATAAGCGGATTCTTGTATTTGGATGAAAATGCATTTATTTTGTATTTTTCTTGTATTTGGATGAAAACGTCATTATCATTGTCATTGTGGGCCATGGAGGCAAGGGGTTTTAATGAAGACAATATATTTGTTACAACAAAGTAAAATTCACAAAACTAGAAGAATCCAATTGAAAAATATTTAGGTGTGAGAATGGCATTAGAAAAAGGAGTGTGTGTTAACTAAAGATTTTTAAAAATAAGTTGGTCATTAAATGTCTTTTCATTGCATGACTCCAAGAGCATGTGAGAATGAGGAAAGATGGAGGAAAACCCATTTTTTTAAAACCATGTCAGAGGATGAAGCTAGCCAATGCTGAACCAAGCCTAGTTACAAGGCCTTCAGGGTCTTGCTCTTCTTAGTCATTTATTTTACATTAAGGTATCAAAGGAGTTGAAAAGTTGACATGCACACAAAAACAAGGTGTGGGAACTCAGCCCAGTAACACCCACTCTCTCGTCCCAGGACACAGGTGTAGGCATGTACCCCAAGTCTTAATTAATACATAGGTATGAGGTAACAGAGCATTTTCTTTTCTTTTTTTTTTCTTTTTTTTTTTTTTTTTTGTGAGTTGAGCTCTCACTCTGCCATCCAGACTGGAGTGCAGTGGCACGATCATGGCTCACCACAACCTTGACCTCCTGGGCTCAGGCAATCCTCCTGCCTCAGCCTCCGAAGTAGCTGAGACTACAAGCACACACCACCACGCCCAGCAATTTTTTTTTTTTTTTTTTTTTTTGATTCAGATGAGGTCTCACTGTATGGCCCAGGATGGTCTTGAACTCCTGGGTTCAAGCAATCCTCCGACTTCAGTCTCCCAAAGTGCTGGCATTACAGGTGAGAGCCACCACAGTAGGCCTGACAAAGCATTCTTAATTATAAAGAATAAGGTGCACAAGAGCAAAAACTTAACCAAACAGTTTGCTATAAAATATCTAAATTAGCCGGGCTCGGTGGCTCAGCCTGTAATCCCGCGCCTTTGGGAGGCTGAGGTGAGTGGATTGCCTGAGCCCGCGGGTTCGAGACCCACCTGGGCAAGCGAGACCTCATCTCTATAACAAATCAAAAAGTTAGCCGGGAGTGGTAGCGCGCGCCTGTAGTTCCAGCTCTTTGGAAGGCTGAGGCGGAAGGATTGCCGGAGCCCAGCAGGTCGAGGCTGTGGTGGCCGGGAGCGGCCACTGCACTCCAGTCTGGGCGACAGAGTGAGACTGCAACTCAAAAAAAAAAAAAAAAAGATCTAAATAATTTTTGAAAAGGGACTTTTTTTTCTAATACAGTAGATCTATTTAATTTTTTTACCATACCCAAAACAAGAAAGAGTTTTACATGATTCAACAAGCATTTCAAGAGACACTATTTACCTTTACCACATGTTATAAATGCATATATTTTCTATTCCTTCCTTTTTCACTTTCTGCTGGTTACATCCTACTGAATTGTTATTTCACAACCTCCCAATGGATCTTAACCTACAGTTTGAAAGATATTCCTGTAAGGCATACTAGACCATTAAATTTTAGCCTTGAATCAAGTTCTAAATCAGGAATACCAAGGATTTCAGTAAAAAAGGAATGTTCTCAGAACTAAAGAAAGAACAAACAGGCCAAGCAACACTGGGAATTCTTGGAGACAGGAGATGGTTTTATCCAATGAAAATGCCTTATCCTCACTTCATTCCATTTGTGAGCCCTAAAAGAACTAGAAAACGACAAACAAATGAGCATTCTCATAGTGAATCTGTTTTTTAAATTAATCATGATATAAAAACACTGCTATCATTCAAGCACTTGAAAGCTCCTTTTAGAATTTCTATCAATGACATTCTACAATGTTCAAGGTAAACAGCTACCTCCTAGGGAATGCTGTTTTCTTTTTTTTTTTTTTTTTTTTACTGGAATTACAAGGGCATTGTTTTCTCTTATTTTGGTACAAGTACATTGTATTTTAATTAATGTATGACTTTAAACATGTTTTTGGCCTGGACACAGAACCATCATTTACAATATTGCTTCTCTTAGAAAATGGAATTGGAATCCCAAGCTGAATCAGATACTAACTTGGGGACACCGCACACTTGGAAGCTCAGCATTTCATCAAGGATCTGAGGCAAACTTGGCAGACTCTGCACTGTGACCAGAAACCTGGAGGGACTGGCAGCAGAGGGGGAAGTCGGTGTCCACCTGCTGAGTGGCCAAGTTAGATGAAAAGATGTTGAGAAAAACCGACAGACCCACAAAGGGACAGAGGATCAATACAGTCAGAAAGTTAAGGCAAAGCACAAGACACAGACAGAAAGCATGAAACTTCTGTGACAAGGAGGAAGAAAAGGATGACGGTTTTATCATCGAGGGGAGAGAAAGAGGACACAGGGTGGAGAAAGAGGAAAAGAAACAAACAGTTGGTGATAACCTGCAGCTAGAAACTGCATCTGATGTAATTCTTTCGACAAGCAGATATTATCTTCCTAGCAGAGATGAGGAAACTGAGGCTAAGGCATGCACCCTGAATCATTCATGCTTTTAAGATTCAAACCTAAATCTAACCACAACATCCGTGTTCTCGTCACTACACATCGGTGTTCCCTACATGGAGAAAGAAGAAGATAGAAAGCAAACAGTTCTGGCAAGGACCCACATTTCTCAGTGAACCATGGGAGCGCAAGGTGAACTGTGACAAAGGTTGAAATCTAAATTAGCTTACCTAATGCAGAATGTTAGTCCACTTTATAAGAGTCTGGGCAGCAACGCAGAGACTTGTTTCATAGAACTAAAGCTCCATAAAAGAATGGATGTAAAATGGCCTGGGTGCAGTGGCTCATGTCTGTAACCCCAGCACTTTGGAAGTCCAAGGCAAGAGGATTGCCTGAGCCCAGAAGTTTGAGATCAGCTTGGGCAACATAGTGAGACCTCATCTCCACAAAAATGAACTAGGCATGGTGGTACATGCCTAGAGACCCAGCTACTTGGGAGGCCGAGGTGGAAGGATCTCCTGAGCCCAGGAAGTCAAGGCTGTAGCGAGTCGTGAATGTGGCACTGCACTCAGCCTGGGTGATAGAGTGAGACTGACTCAAAAGAGAAAAAAAAAAAAAGAAACAAATTTTGAAAAGAATGGATGTAAAATCCATGGATGCCTAAAAACAGTAAGTTGTCAATAATTGGTCACTGCTGTTATTTATCAACACTGTTAACTCTCCACATCACCAATATGTGTTAATTTCTTCTGAACATTACTATGGTTAGACAACTGAGACTTTCATATATTTCTTGCATCTGTATTTAATTTGCTCAAACATTCCAAAATAGCTCAGAAAACTTGCTCCTTTTCTTCCTAGTCATTTAACTTTATCTTCATAGGAAACCTCCACATCAAAAATTAAATTGACTTCAATAGCCGAATCTCAAATTATAGGAAAATTGAAAAATAGGTCAAGTATTTCCACTTCACCAGATAAAAATGTTTCAGACTCCATTTTCACAGCAGGAAGTAAAGAGAAAAATGATTTTTTAAATTATCACTTGGAGTCACAACATTCTCAGAGAAGGTTCTAAAAAACAAAGAATACAAAAAAAAAAAGGTACATTGAACACCAATCTGAGATCTGTCAGCTCTGACAACTTAAGATGCGAGAAAGGACTTCTGAAAAAGATTTGGGAATTTGAGGGAAAGTAACACAAATTAAAGGGAAAGGCAGAGAAAACCGCTGGAAAAAAAAGTAATTTGGTGCTCTGAAATCTAACTCTGGTTTTCCTAATCACGGCACCATCAGTAGGTAATCTTTCCACTTTCTTTACTCATCTTCTGGAAAAAGCATCGGAAGCAATCATCTCCCTACATCATACAGAGGTTTCATTTGGCTCATTCCACATGGGCCACACAACAATCCCGTCTTCAAAACAAAGTGGAATGGCTTCCTCCCTCCAGACACAAAGAATAAGTGAGACAAAAGAAAATGACACCGATCTGTCATTGAGTGATGCTGCTATTCATCGAATGTTTGCTCTACTGCAGTCATCATAGTCCAGCTTTACACGTGTGAACGCAAATCCTTGGAAGAAACACACTATGGTATTTTTACTGGTATGGAAACTGAGGTCCACCGAGATCATTTAAAAAATACTGCCTGAGATCACACAGGGATGGAATTTTAGAAATTGCATTTCATCATAGTAATTTAGAGATATGGAAGAAAATAATAATAGAAAGACTGACAATCAGTAGGGGATTCCAACACGGCCGACTTCATGTGGAGGACTCAGTGTGCAGTCTTCATGATAACCTATAGGGGGTGTTATTGTCCCCCAATATGTAAAATAAGGCGCTGATGAAGACACCTGCCAACGTCACAGCAAATGAGAGGTGAGCATGGTTTCCAGCCACTTTCTGAGGTTTTAATCACCAAACTATCCACAATTTCAGGTCAGACCCTTGAGGCTGACCCGGCATTAAAATAGGGCCTTGGGAAGGAGAAAGGATTCAGAAAGAGCAGGACAGGAGAGCCAGAGGTAGAAAGAGAAGTGTGAGAATCTGACTTTGAGGGACGGGAAGGGACAACCCAACTAGAACCCAGATTAAATGTTATAAGTAGTCACTGCAACAATATCTGGAGTCTGGTTCCTCTTTCCATCTCTCACATGAAGCTAGCCATCCCCAGGACTCCTCTTGGTTCTCTTCTTTTTCCACGTCTTTTTTCCACGGGATCATCACTTCCATGGCCTCAGTGATCACCCCTAGGATAATATTTCCTAAATCTCTCAATTGCCCCCTCCCCATCTCCACAATGCCTGAACTCAAATTTTCACCTGTGTATGGATTTCTGTTTAGATGACAATAACTATTCAAGTCCGGCCTTCTAACTGGGACCTCCATTTTTCCATCTATCAAATTCCTACCCGTGAAAAATGGATATTTGCTAAGTGGGGGAAAAAACAAGACACAAAAATCTCTGTAGACTCTGCTGAAGTGATGTATATTAATTGCCCACCATTCCATATAATATACAAAAGACTAATAACTCCAATATAAGCAACAATGTAGAGAAATGAATACTATCACATACAGAGATAAGGGTAGAATTATCACAACAGTTTCGGAGGAAATTTGACAATACTCTATTAAGCTAAAAATATATTTATCCTCTGACCTAGGATTTTCACTTCTAGAAATTTATCCAACAGAAAAACCCACACAGTTATGCAAGTATTACTTCTAATAGCAAAACGTTAAGATAATTTAAGTAGTTATAAAAATAAACTGTGCTATACCTAAGCTATAGAATATGGTGTATCCATAAAAAGAATGAAACAGAGTAGGTGATGACAAAGACAACAGCTAAGAAGCCTTCCAGGAGCTAGGCATTGTTTTAAGTATTTTGCAAGTATTAACTCATTTCACAAAAATACTGAGACATGAATCTGCACATGCTTCTGGGGATGCACACTCACGCCGCACTGAGGAATGAAAACAGGCCAACGGCACAGCGAGACGGCATGAACTAAAACATACATGACTTTAAAAAGGGAAAAAAGGCGGAAAAAAACCTCTGCACATGCTTCTGACTGTCCCCAACAGCGATTACCCTTAAGGAGAACATGTGCGTTCAGGATGGGAAGCAAAGTAGACTTCCTCACTTTCATCTTTATACTGTGCATATGTGTTTAAAGCACATTTTAGCATTTAAAAAACACAGCAAAGTGTGTATATGTAAAGACTGTACAGAAATACGTGACATTTAAAGGTGGTTGGATTTTGTATCTGTTTTCAAATATTCTGTGTTACTTTTACTAATTTGTTTGTTTGTTTTTGTTTTACTAAACAAAACCTTTACCCCTCTTTCAAGATCCGTCTAAAATGTAATCAACTACCATTGGGTGACATGGTAAAGTATATGGATTTTGAAATCTCATAGTCTTGGGTTTGCGCCACTCCGGTTACCTAGTATAATCCAGCAGGCACACCAGGGCGAGTCATTGAACCTCACCCAGCCTTGGTTTTCTAACTTATTAGATAGAGACAATGGCACCAGCATCAAGGCCTTGCCTGAGGATTAAATAACATCTACAAAGCCTCTAATGCAGTGATCATCAGGACCACCATTAACAAATCTCCCACATAAAACCGCCCTCCTTCCTGGGAATCTTGCCTAGTTCTGCCAACCTGACATCACTGCTCACTTCTTAGAAACTGCACGAGCTTTGGTTTTTGCTAATTAAAAAATGTATCACATTTTTCTGCCACATTTGGTGATTTGTCTTATGACCAACTTCTGGATAGCAGTAAAGGAGTCTGATTCCTTGATCTCCCATCATTCTGACAAGCAGACAACCTTAAAAGCAATACTCTTGCAATGTGACTTTTAATTGAATTTTGAGAAAAAACTGACACCAACTAAATGGACAGGCGTGAAGCAGAGGTTACAGCCAACAAGAGAATCCACACACTGGCTGACTACAGGACTGTACAGACATACTCTTCCAGCCAAACAAAATCATTAGCAAGTCTAACTGCACATTCAACAAGCCAATAGACCAAATTGATCACGCCCAAATTGAAGCCTCCCACCTCTGCTCTATCCAAGTACCATGCTCAAACCTTTCCTTTTTTTTTTTTTTTACTCAGAAGCAAAAGAAAATACCTGAACTGAAAAGTTTATCTTTGTTAAGAAATATTCCTAATAACACATTTACGATTTGAAAATTCCTTTGGTGCCAGGAGCAGTGATGCACACCTGTATTCCCAGCACTTTGGGAGGCCGAGCACTTTGGGGGGAAGATTGCTTGAGGCCAGCAATTTGAGACCAGCCTGGGCAACATAGCGAGACCTCATCTCTACAAAAAAAATTTAAAAATTAGTGAGGTGCGGAGGTGCATGCCTGTAGTTCCAGGTACTTGGGAGGCTGAGGTGAGAGGATCTCCTGAGCCCAGGAGGTTGAGGCTTAAGTGAACCATGATTGTGCAACTGAACTCCAGACCCTGACTCAAGAAAGAGAGAGAGAAAGAGAGAAAGGGAGAGGGGAAGGGGAGGAAGGGAAGGGGGGAGGGAGGGAGGGGAGAGAGGGAGAGAGAGAGAGAGAGAAAGAAAGGGGGCGAGGGAGGGAAGGAAGGGAAGAGAAAGAAAGAAAGGAAAGAAAGAAAGAAGGAAGGAAGGAAGGAAAGAGAGAGAGAAAGAGAGAAAGAGAGAGAAAGAGAAAGAAAGAAAGAAA
>CAUYQG010048304.1:0-27108 GCA_963574415.1 Tarsius wallacei
GGTGGCTCAGCCTGTAATCCCGCGCTTTGGGAGGCCGAGGTGAGTGAATTGCCTGAGCCCACGGGTTCGAGACCCGCCTGGGCAACTTGGCGAGACCTCATCTCTACAATAAATCAAAAAAATTAGCCGGGTGGGGTAGCGCATGCCTGTAGTACCAGCTACTTGGAAGGCTGAGGCGGAAGGATCACTGGAGCCCAGCAGGTCGAGGCTGTGGTAGCCGGGAGCGGCCACCGCACTCCAGTCTGGGTGACAGAGTGAGACTCCAACTCAAAAATAAATAAATAAAGTGATCTTAACTAATTTTTTTTAATTTAGTAAGCAATTTTAATGTAGATTCACTTATTATAAAGTATTATTTTAAGTTTTTAGGTCAGTGTCAAAGATAAAGCATAATTCAGAGTGCTGGGAATGTTTATGTTATTTTAGGCTTAGATTGTGAATTTTTTAGTTCGAGTTTTATCCTACTTGACATATTTAATTTGAGTTTTAAAAAAGCCTGGCAATAAAGTTGCACATTCCATGTTGTGCTAAGATAAATAAATGCCCTCAAAGATTTCGACACCCCTACCAGTAAAACCTGTGAGTATGTAACGTTATATCCAAAAGGGACTTTGTAGATGTAACTAAGGATCAAGGACCTTAAGGTGGGCAAATTATTCTGCATTATCCAGATGAGACCAATGTAATTAAAAGGTTCCTATAAGAGGGAGGATGCAGAGTTAGGTTCAGCGATTAAAAAGAGATATGATGATGAAGGCAGAAGCTGAAGTAATGTACTTTGCAAATGGAGAAAGGGGCCACAAGCCAAGAAATGCAGGTGGCCTTTATTAGCCATAACACACAGGGAAATGGATTCACCCTTGAATTTTTCAGAAGGAAAACAGCCCTGCCAACACCTTGATTTTAGACTTCTGACTTCCACAGCTATAAGTGAATAAATCTATAATGATTAAAACCACTACTTTTGCAGTACATTATCATAGCAGCAATAGGAAACTAATGCATCTTGTCGCCAATAATAGAGATTAACTTCAGTCTTGCATGATGCTTTATGGTGTGTCTATAATAGTAAACATTTAACTTGTATTAGATTGTAATTCTAGACTCACCAGCAAGCATAGGGATTCAAAGCAAAGAGGTTGTCACCTCTGCTGAGAAATTACTAGAAGTAGACTGACTTGTATTTTTTTTTGCGTATTTGTTTCATCTCTATAAAAATAACATATGACTTCTTACATATTTAACAATGTCAGAATAGTATCCAGAACCATGAAGTAATTAAAGAAATACAAATAGTTATATATGTTAGTGATACCATTTCTTATAATAAAAATGTAACATTTAATTTGTTGCATGAAAAAGGTGCTTGATAAAATACATGTGTAATGCACTGATATTTAAAGAGAATTTACTACTTCTTCAATAATCTATAAAATAAGTTATTCCAAAAAAGAAAACACCATTGTTAGAAGTCAGGCATATTCTTCCAGTGACATGCTTTCCAAGAGAAAGCTGTATACATGTGAAACCTGAGAAATATAAATAAACCTGTAGAGTGGTAATGTTACATTGCTGAGACATAAGCAGAGGGAAAAAAGAGAGAGAAGGTATAAATCAAAGTGTCCTTAAGGAGAATTTTTTTTTTGTAATTTTTTGTTTTTGGAAATAACCATTGCTTGAAAATAATAGAACTCATTTATACTTTTCTGAATCATTTTAAGTTTTCTAAATTGAAAATCACTACTTTTGTGATTAGCACAAAAAAAACATGAGAGTCAGAGGATTATTTCCATCTGTAATAGGCTAGATAGGATAGAAAAGAAATTACCCTCATAAGACCTGGAATGCATCCAGGAATCAATCATTAAAAGTGGAAGACTTAGAACAAGGATATTTTTTCTCTTGTATTGTTCTCCAAATGGTGAATAAAACTCTCTAATTTTTCCACTCTCACTTTCTATCACAATCTTGGCACTAATTTTTTCCTTTTTTTTGAAAATGTAGGTTCCTGAGCTGTAATCCATCTGCCCTCTTTCTATGTCTGATAGATAGAACCTTAGTACCATTTCCATTCCCATTGTGCATACTTGCTATGTGCTTAAGAAACCATGTGCCTATATGTGCGGGGAGTTAACGTAGGCTTCTTGACATCAAGCTCTGCCTGTTTTTTGGATGTGCTATGTTTTCTCAAAGCTGTGATGACAATTTTGTTAGACACACATGGAGACTGCCTGCCTAGGTCCCTTTATTCTTTACCTTGCTGCCAAAACATCTCCTTTCAGTATAAATCTCATCCTAATAAATGGAAGTAGTGTGACCTCATATTCCTTTTCCTTACTTTTTGCAGAAGTGGCAATTCTTTCACCTCTCAAGATATGACTATATCAATATAGATCATATATGCCTCATGGTTCTGATGCCATTTAGAAACTATTTTTAAAATTCCCATATATTTAGCAAATATTCATTGAGATTTAATGAGTAGTACAAATGTATTAATTATGAAATAAATTATTTTAAATGTATTATTGAAAGGTCATTAAAAGCAATTTAGTGGGAATTTTCACTAAAGTGCTAATATTCCATCTGTGCACTCAATGTGCTATTTTATATTTTCATTGAAATATGCATGTTTATATCATATTTGAGTTACAAATTCCCCCATTCTAGTATGACTGATTATTTAAAAGTTCAGCTCAAAGAGATCAGCTGCAGCTAAAAAAATGAAATTAAATTAATATAATTCATTCACAAATGTTAGATATTTTATTGCAATCTGCTATATTCCTTGGGTGGTTTTTGCAAATTAATTTCATGAAAAAATTAAAAGCCGTTTTCAAATACAAGTTATCTTAAAAATAAAGCTTTTACACTTAGAGTGTAACTTAATTCTAACCTAAAATGAATGCGTTGGATTTTCACAGAATGTGGCTTGATGGAAGTTGAGTCCTTAGTCCCCAGGCAACAGCAAATAGGGTAACTAATGTCACCGGTAGAGCGAATATTAAATAACTTAAAGTTGAGCAGGCTGATGTCATAAAATGTTGAAGAGAGAGAAGTATGGCAATACACAAAGATAATTTAGTGATTATAATTATTTTGGATTAAGAAATAAAATACAAATGGTATATTCTGATAAAGGAAACCCCAGTCTTTTTAAATGAACTGGTTGGAGATAATGGAACTAACTGATGCCAGGTCAACACGAAACTCATTTTCCATTTTCATAAGGAACAGATGGTGTAGATGGACATGAAAATTGACTTCATAGAGGGAAAAATGGTTTAGTTTGGCAAATTCATTTCAGAAAATATACTTCAGGAGTTAGATTTGCTTAGCCATATTGAAAATGTTCTCCTACTGATATGGTTGATTAAGGGGTAATCATGACTATGTGTGCAATCTGTGGAAGAACAGTTAGATACCTCCCTTTGGTAAGATTCCTTCCCTGGCCAACTTGGTTTGTGGAATAAGTTTTGGAGAATTTTCATTTTATGTAATTTAATGGAAGCTTAATAAACATGAAAAAAATGTCACCTAGTGAATTGATTAGATACACTTTCTGCTAGTTGGTGTTTATCCCATATTCTTATGAAGAATAATTAGAGAAAAATGACAGGAGAGGTATATTGAATAAATATTTTTTAAAGAATTAAAAAGTATTTAAGAGTAACCAAGTACATACAATATTATCTAATATGTTATGTTTTTGATTTGTGAAGGTAATTATTTTAAATCACGTAGATGTGAGACTGAAGAATCAGAAATCTCAAATTTAGTTTTCATGCTTTCCTCTGGTCAATGGTCTAATTTGGAAAATATAAGGAAAGTAAGGGAGGTGAACAGCCAGCTATATGTATTACACTAAATAACAGTTTTGCAAACTTGGACCTACAGCAATTACTCTAATTCTGTGGAAAAAGATAATCTTACTTTTTGGAAATGGCAATCTGCATTCCAATCATGAGACATTTTAAGAAAACATGAGGGAAAGAAAGAACGTGTCTCAGAAAAATTCTAAAATTGACTATAATTGAAGACAACATATGCTACATTGCAAGATATTTGGTAAAAATGAAATAATAAAATAAAATTCACTAATAATTTATAAGGAAAATAGCAGGGTATGTGTCATTAGAAGTAAATAATGACTGAAAGATCATGAGTAATAAACTAAATTAGCACAAAATTTTAACATGAGATAAATATCACATAGATAATACCAAAATTGTGTAGAGCTGAAATGATTACTGCATTGACTATTAAAATGTATCTTATTCAAAAGAACTATATCTAAATCAAAAAGAAAGGAAATACACATAATTATATATATAAAGAAAGCATCTACTCAGATGGACAAATAATTCATGAACTGAATAACAGATATATGGACAAAGGAAAGAATTTGAGAAAGAAAATGAAACTGTTAAAAGATTGTAGTCCTACAAGCTAGGTAGTAAGTGTGGAAGGAACTATGGTATAATACTGTCTTGTCTGAATTCATATTTAATAGAAGCACTGAGAGGAAATGCTGTTCTGATCTAAAATCTAACATAAAAGGAAGAAATAGCTATTGATTTAGAAATACATAATATCTTGAAAGAATGGAGAAATGTACTTAGAGCTCATTTTAACAAAGGAAGAAACAGTCTATATAGTAAATGTAACTGTGAAGTTACATTTAGGAAAGCATATTTCCAAAAAATGCAGAAATTAAATATAAAGCTTTAATTAGGAAATAAAAATGTACTTATATAAAAGATTTGACAGCCATACTCTTAGGTTAAACCATATGAAATTTTCACTTTTAATTGTCAAAAATAATCAAATATCAGTAATTTCAAATGGCTCAACAACAGTATGAATTAAAAATCTGGGTTAAATTGATCCAAATTTACAATGGCTTAAATAAAAATAAGAGAGCTTAAATAGAAGTTCTCAAAAATAGTGCAAATTGGGTGTTCCTAGTTTCCAGATGGCTTTCCTTCATGTAGTGTCCCAGGACCCAGAAACACAGCTGTTTCTATTCTGTACCTCTGCCCTGCTCAAGTGCTTCCTCATATTATGCTTCCATGGCCCAGAAGGGGAAAAAAAGCATGAAGGGACATCCCTGCCTCATGTGGGGTTTGGCCCAGAAGTCTGTTTTTACATTTACTTATTGAGATCTTAGACTGTCATTGTGTGATCAGGAAGAAGAAGAGTAAATATATTTTTGGCAACAGTTGGCAACCTGTGACACACACACACACACACACACACACACTCATTGGTAAAATTATTTTAGGAATTGAGTACAACAGATTACCTAAAGGGACTCAAGAATTAGAAAGCCAGGATCCAAATTCTGACTCTTCTTCCTTGGGGCACAGCCAGTGGTGCTCATCTAACCTTGCAGCAATGTTTTCATATTTTGCAGACTCTGTGAAGTCACAGGTGGCCTAGTTCTGGCCATGGCTGAAGCAAGGGAGCCATTATGTCAAAATGTCAGCATACTTCTCTACTTCTGCGGAGTCTGAGGCAGCCATATGTTCCAGAACCTTCAGCTACAATACGGTGGAGCTTCTATCAAGCAGGGGCCCTGAGTGACCATGTAGAACAGAGGCACATTGTACACCCAGGCCCTGAAAGACAGGAGGTATGAAGGGTAAATAAAGTTCTTTTAGTATTGGGTTAATTATAATCAAAGTGTTATTTCTTACCACAGCAAAATCTAGTTTCTCATAGTACATGACATACTGTATTTTTCTCATTTCTTCATGCATAACCTATGAAAATGATACAAATACAAGATTACAACATCTTTGTGAGGATAAAATTATCTAATGTATATAAAGCACAAAGGATACTCTATGCTTGGAATATAATAATTAATTATTAACTAATAATATAGTTTTAAAAGTTAAAAAAGTGTGAATATGAGTATCCTCAAGTCATATTTTTAGTAATCATAAATGCAAAACTGGTTATCACAATTTCAAAAAGCATTAAGTGGTTCAAGTTTTTACCATAACATAATAAGAATGTTATTATTTCCATTTTACAAATAAAAAACCCAGATGCACAAAATAATTAGTTTCAATATCATAAAAACAGTAACAAATAGAAGCTAGAGTTAATCCTAAGTAGTATCACACCAAAAGTTGTTATACTATCTCTTTGGATACATTTCAACTTCTAGAATGTTTAAAAATTAAACTGAGCCGGGCTCGGTGGCTCAGCTTTGGGAGGCTGAGGTGAGTGGATTGCCTGAGCCCGCGGGTTCGAGACCTGCCTGGGCAACTTGGCAAGACCTCATCTCTACAATAAATCGAAAAAAAAAAAAAAATTAGGCAGGCGTGGTAGCGCTTGCCTGTAATTCTGCTACTCGGAAGGCTGAGGCGGAAGGAACCCGGAGCCCAGCAGGTCGAGGCTGCGGTGGCCGGGAGCGTGCCACTGCACTCCAGTCGGGGCGACAGAGTGAGACTCCAACTCAAAAAACAAAACAAAAAATTAAAATTAAACTGTTTTACTTTTTATATCATGTAAAAAATGAACATTTTATTATAACGTTGTGCAAACAAATTTTAAAATCTTTTTATTAGTAGATGCAAAGGAATCTTCATAATAAAGTTTTATTATGAAGTTTTATTAAAGACCATTGTGTACATAAGCAAGGCAGAATCCAAAATGTAAAATTAAATTAAGAGAGTGGTAAAAGGAAGGGAAAGTCAATCTGAAAGCTTCAGAGTAAAAACTCCCAAGGGCAACCAATAATTGTGCTTTGTTTTGTCTTAAGGATATTTGTTTGTTTTAATCTACAGTCAAAGAAAAAGATGACAGGAAGAATAATACCAGTGTTTGGGGCCCAAGGCACAAGGATGAAAAATGAAAAAGTAAGAAAAGTGATTTTTGTTTTGCTTTCTTCTGAACTTCAGAGGAGAATCAGTTGCACATTGAAAACTGACAAAGCCATAAGAAAACACCTAATAACTATCAATAAGTTATCAAAAACTTTGTAAGTCCCTGCATAATTTCCAAAGGTCTTAATATGCATTCTTATTGATATTTAAAATGTGAATTTTAAAAAAATTAGAAATTTTAGAAGATGTGATAAATGAATTATTTTCTTGTTTAAAGGGGGGCTAAAAGGGTATATGAGGAGGATACATTATGAAAATACAGAATAGTAAACTTGATGCTGACTTTTGGCCAAATTCTAAAATAGAATATTAATATTAAACTAATTTTACTACTACCTAATAAAGATACAATACTTACAAAAATATAACTACAGAGTATTTGCAGTCTACATTTACATTTGTATCTTTTCCCAAAAGACTATCTGAAGAATGGTACAAGCAGAACTTAACTGTGTCAGCATAAAATCTGGAAGCGCATTTTATATTTTTTTAATGGGTTTTTATCATTGTCCTCATTTTCACAATTGTTTGAGTAACTAAGAGTAGACTCAGTGCAATGGAAAACATGCTTGACCTGGCAGCAGAAGACATGGATCTGAATATTTTTCTCTAGCCATTTGATTTTAGACATCAATTGCACAAAAAAATTTAAAGTGGAAGAAAAAAATAAATTAGTGACTTCTCTGTTAACCACAAGCAAATGACCTTTTTTATGAAATCAAAGTTTCATGTGGGTTAAATGAGAAAAATACACATGAGATTGCTCTGTAAACTGCAGTACACCCAGGAAAAATAGTTCTTTATAATGTACCAATAATTCCATACTTACATTGCTTTCCATTTGCCAGTAACATCACACAGGAGATATTGGTTTCCCACCGTATTTTGCTTTTATTTTGTTTTCTCAATCTTTTTTAAAAATTACTTTTCTTCCCCTAAAATTTTGTGTAAGTTAAATGCCTGTTTTTATTCTTGTATTGTATGTTTGAACCATGCACACATCTCTTAGCAAATCAATCATGAATATCTCTACTCACCGTCCAGACAACACATACACCTTGGAATAATTTTCCTCAGATCATTCCCTCCCATTCTACATATAACTATTGTTTAGTATTTTAGAATCATTTTCTTTTCTTTTATCTCCCCGCTGAATGTTTTATGTCTATTGTTTTATATGACACCAATTTTTATTTCCAAGCCTGTTTACTATTTTCATTATACCTTCACTATTTCCTGAAACAAATATCTTCCCTCAGGGTTTAATTTTATTCCTCCTAAAATTCAAGTTCAGAATTTTATTTGTTGCAGAGTTTTGAGTTGAAAGTACATATCTTTCTTTTTAAAAATCTTAAAAAAAATCTTTATTTTCTTTCATTATAAATGATAGTTTGGCTGTTTCTTGAATTCTAGTTTGATGGCATTTCTTTCAGCTCTTTGAAGAAATTATTTAGCTTTCAGTTGGCTTCTATTATTGCTGTAGAGCATCTGTGTCAGTCAAATTGTTTCATTTTTATAAATTATATCCTTAATCTTTCTTTTCAAAAGCTATTTTTGCCTTAGTTCAGCATTCTCTAATATTATCTTCCAGTGGCATTACAATGAGATATACGTTAGGTTGTCTCATAATATTCATATCTATTATTTTTTTCTCATGCTTTCTATCTTTTTGTTCTTCATTTGAGATAATTTAATTAATGCTGAAAAACCAGAGTACTAATGCTCTTTTCAGTTGTATATAAGAGCTTCTTATTTCACCTATCTCTTGAATTCTTTATTCCAATACATACAATTATTTAATTTCTAAAATCTATATTTTTAAGCATTATCATTTTAGTATAGTAATTTATAATTGTCCCACATTCTCGAAATATTGTTGTTTCATCTTCCATGTCTACTTTCTGACCTTTTTGCCTGTCTAATTCTGCTGGTTTTTATATTTACTGATGCACATAATTTTTATAATGTGTTTTTGTTATTTTGAAATACAAGCCCCTGCTCAAATGTTATTAAAGACAGAATAAACTTTTTTTGTCCATATATTTTTCTAAAGAAAGAGACATCTTGAATTTTATTTCATTGGGAACACAAATTTTAATAGTCTAGAATTATTTAATGGTGAATTATCTGTCTGGGTTTACAAAACCATGCAAATAATGTTAATTCAAACCAAAAACTCGTGGTTATCAATTGTCAGATAAGAGCTTTTTTTTTTTTTCCTTCTGGAGCCCAGAAAGAGACACTCAGTCTTGCTCATCATCATCTATTGCCTCTCTATATATTTTCCTTAATGCACATTTTCTCTTAGCATTGGTCTCTTAAAGTAGCCTGTTTTTGTTCTGTTTTGGTTTTTCAGAACTTCTTTTTGTAAAGTACCAATTCCCTGCCTCATGCAAGACTAAGTCTTTGACTTTTGTTGGTACCTTACCTTTAAAACAAATATCATTTGACTGCTAAAGTCACTGAGCACTTGTCTATCCTCCAAAGTAAGAAACTCTTTGTTAACTTTTGCTTTAAATACTGTTTTTAGCCTCCTCTCTATGTTTGATCCTCAAGTATTCATATATATTCTCAGAATCTGAACTCTGCATATAAAAAGTATATTTGTCAAATGTTATTCTGCACATTTAAGTTTTTTAATAGAAAAATAGTTTCAGATAACATAACATGAAAAATTCCTGAAAATGTCAACAATGTCTATCAGTAATTTTTAAACTCTTTTTTTTAATCTTAGTTGGTTTATTCTTTCTTAATTTTTTAAATAAATGGATTTACCTAGAATAATTGTGGAATAAATAAACCTAGGAAAGACAGCTGATATAAAAAAAAGAAAGAAAAACAGTGAAATGGTAAAAACAGGAACAAGGTAAAATTGAGCATACATGACATTCTCAAGTGCTATATAAAATAGGCAGGACAAGAGTACTTTTGGTATAAGTGGCTTGAAAACCATGATTTGTACGAGAGAATCAGAGGTCTCATAAAAAAAGAATCAGAGGTCTTCAAGCATTTGAGGAATGATGAAAGAAATGTTACCCATCTTTCATACTGCACTGCAAAGTGACTTGGAATAAAAAAATGGGAGTTACAAAGGGAGAAATGTTGGATATAAGATAGACCTTTCAGACAATTAGAGATTTTACTAAAGAATTGTCTTCTGTTCAAAGCATTAAGAATTATTGTCAAAGAGAATACTTGAGTATCTAACTAACATGCTGCAGATGAAATTCCTGCTCTTAAGTTTCACTGATGGCATAACTCTCTCTGAAAATTTATTAGTTTATGGTTCTATGATTATACATTTGTCGTTTGTTACATAAAAATATATTAATGTTATTCACTTGTTGCTTATGAAACATACAGTTATGATACTGAGTAAAATTTTTTTTATGTAATTCTCAATGCTACAACTCATGTCAGATTATTCAAAACCACTTGAAACAAATAAATAGATATTGTAGGCTATGTGTCATATTACATCTGGGGCTATTTTATTCAGCTTTCCTCAGAAGCAAAGTTTCAGTGGCTCTAAAATGTTTTAGAGAAAATTATAGGAAAGAAAGCTTATGTGAGTATTTGATGCTGCAAATAAGAACTAATTATAAGCGTGATATGCTATTTAATTGAATAATAAATAAAAATATAACAAAAATTTATGTTTCATTCTATAAACATGATATTCCTTTTTTAAATGCAATATTGATAGTTGCTATATCTCAAGACTGTTGTGGATTATGTTAACTTGCCTTTCACATACATTTCCAATTTTTCGCTCAATGTATTCAGTTTAGTTATATATATTCATTCATTTTACACATACTTACTGAGCATCTAGTTTTTGTAAAGTGCTTGTAGGCACTGCCATACAACGATGAAAGAAAAAAAAGAATTGACTTTATTTTAATAAAGGTTATGTTCAGGTGGGATGAAAAGACTTTAATTAAAGAGTTACTTAGTAAATATAAAAAATAAGACTAAGTTGTTTTCAAGAGAAGAAGCATTTAGTGAGTAATCGTATTTATTAGAGGGAGTTGTAAGGAGGTCAGAGATGCCTTCTCTAAGTTAATGATGATTGATCTGAGACCTGAAAAGTACCAGGCATTAATTAGACAAAAGAGAGAGAATAGAGGCATTATAGATTTCCTGAAACTATTTCAGAAAGAAGAAACATCTTGGTAAAATTACTTATGGTATAAAAAAGTCTCCTGAGCTGTAGAAATTAGATGAAGGTCATGTCATTGGAATTCAGAAAAATAGCAATGACGTCCCAGGATGAAACTTGACAGAATTACATCAACATTTTTCCTACCTAAGGACAAACTTCTTTAAATTCTGGGTTTGAACCTAGCAATGAAAAAAATCAAATATATTTAATTATGTGGACAACCTATACAAACTAGCTTTTGAGGAAGCATTTATGTATTTCTTTTTTTTTTTTTTTTTTTGAGTTGGAGTCTCACTCTGTCGCCCAGACTGAAGTGCAGTGGCCGTTCCCGGCCACCGCAGCCTTGACCTGCTGGGCTCCGGCGATCCTTCTGCCTCAGCCTTCCAAGTAGCCGGAATTACAGGCGCGCGCTACTACGCCCGGCTAATTTTTTTTTTTGATTATTGTAGAGATGAGGTCTCACCAAGTTGCCCAGGCGGGTCTCAAACCCACGGGTTCAGGCAATCCACTCACCTCAGCCTCCCAAGGTGCGGGATTACAGGCTGAGCCACCAAGCCCGGCTATATTTATGTATTTCATCTCTGCTGGTTTCATTTCACAAGCAGGTAATTGAGAACTGAATGTATTAGAAAATTTCAGGGAAGCCAAAGCCAGCATCCTTTTCCTTGAAAGTTGGAGCTCATTTAACTGTCCCTTTTGTCCCATGGTCCTTTTAAATGGAAGCCTACAGTCCCACCTTCACATCATTGATAATCTTCATGGGCACATAGTTCATACTCTCTCTGTTTTGTCATTGATGTTAGTTTTTTATTTATTTACCCAATTTTACTTATTGTTAAATTTATTCCATTCTGGTTTCTGGCTGTATCATTCCACCAATACCCTTCTTAATAAGATCACCAATCCTTAGATAAATCCATAAAGTATATTTTAGTCCTTATTTTGTTTGGCCCTCACAAGCATTTGATGTCATTAGTTATTTTATCCCTTAAAAAGTATCACTTGAAGCTGGGTGCAGTGGCTCATGCCTGTAATCTCAGGGCTTTGGAAGGCTGAAGTGTGTGGATTGCTGAGTCCAGTAGTTAGAGACCTGCCTAGGCAATATAGTGGGACCGTGTCCCTATGAAAAAAAAAAAAAAAGGAAAAGAAAAAGAAAGAAGAAAGAATGTCACTTGAGATTCCATAGCTAATAGTCTCCTTGATTTCCTCCTCCATGTCAATTTTTATTGTGGTTGTTCTCTCTTTGTTCTTCCAACACTTCAGTATTGAAAGCTCTTTAGGTATATGTCATCAGTTCACTTCTAGCTTACCTTGTATTCATTATAAATGCTTTTACCTGCCTCTGTAACTTCAAGAGCACTGGTTCACTTCCACCAATATTAGTGCCAACAACAACCTAGTTCAAACCACTTTTATTGTTTGCTTAGTGTGATGGCTGACGTTATGTGTAAACTTGACTGAGCCACAGGTTGTTCAGATATTTCAATTAAATATTATTTGGGGTGTGCCTATGAAGTTGTTCCTGGATAAAATTAACACTTGAACCAAAAGACTGAGAAAGTGGATTGCCCTCCTTATTGTGAGTAAATGGCATCCAATCAATTGAAAATCTAAATCGAACAAAAAGGCTGAATAATAGGAAAATTCTCATGCCTGTTTGAGCTGAGACAGTGGTCATTTTTGGCCTTCAGACTCAGACTGAAATATCAGTTTTCCTCAGGTCATGAGCCTGCTGTCCTTCAGACTGGAACATATATACCACCAGCTCTCCCAGTTCTCATGCATCCAGACTTAGACTGAAACTACGCATTGACTCTCCTTAGAACTTCTCACTTCCTGTATTACATGAACAAATTTCTTCCATGCAACAAATGTGTGTGTGTGTGTGTGTGTGTGTGCATACGCCTTCCATATCTGTGGTTTCATGACTGTAGATTAAACAAAATATGGGTGGGGCTCGGTGGCTCAGCCTGTAATCCCAGTCCTTTGGGAGGCTGAGGCGAATGGATTGCCTGAGCCTGCGGATTCGAGACCTTCCCGGGCAACTTGGCAAGACCTCGTCTCTATAATACACAAAAAATAATTTAGCTGGGCATGGTGGCACTTACCTGTAATTCGAGTTACTTGGAAGGCTGAGGTGGAAGGATCACCGGAGCCCAGCAGGTCGACACTTGCATGGCCGTGAGTGTGCCATGGCATTCCAGCCTGGGCATCAGAGACTCTGAAACACACACACACACACACACACACACACACACGTATCAAAAATATATTTTTTCACTTGAATTTGTATCAAACATGTAAAGACATTTCTTTGTCATTGATTTCTAAATAATATAGTATAAAAACTATTTACATAGCATTTACATTGTATTGAGTATCATAAATAGTCTATGGATTAAAGTATATGGGACAATGCACACAGGTTATATGCAAATATTATGCCTTTATTATTTTAAAGATGTGGGGTACAAATCAGGATTAGGTATAAAAGTGGTCATCGTACAAAGTTTGGGCCTAGCTTTGGTCTCCATTTTGCCTGGTTTGAGATCGGGTACCCTTATTGAAGTTATGTCCCCACCCTCCTCCTGCCAGTATCCCAATATTGTCAATCACTTTCTTGTGATGTTATGGTAAATGGTTAGGGTCTGCTTATGAGTGAGAACATATGGTACTTTGTTCTTTGTTTCTGTGATAGATCACTGAGTATTATAGGCTGTAAATCCATTCAAGTTGCTGCAAAGTCCATATGTTTGTCCTTCTTTATGGCTACTGAGTATTCCATCATGTATATACCACATATTTTTTATCTAGTACAAATTTGATGGGCAGCATGGTTGATTCCATGTTTTTATTATTACGAATAGTGCTGCAATGAACATGCATGTGAAAGTATCTTTTTTGTTGAATTATTTGAGTTTCTCCAGGTATATTCCCAGTAGGGTGATTGCTAGATCATATGGAAGGTCAATTTCTAGTTCTTCAGAAATTGCCACACTGTTTTCCATAGAAGTTGAACTGCTCAAAGAAATTCAAGAAGATACAAACAAATGGAAAAATATTCCATGCTCATGAATAGGAAGAATCAACATTGTTGAGATGTCCATCTTACCAAAGGCTATCTGAAATTTCAACACAATACCAATTAAATTACCAACATCAATCTTCTCAGACCTGGAAATTATAATACAGAAAGTCATAAGGAAATATAAACAACCACAAATAGCCAAAACAATTCTTAGCGAAAGAAACAAAGTGAGAGGTACCACACTTCCAGACTTTAGACTTTACTATAAGGCTACAATAATCAAAATAGCCTGGTATTGGTACAAGCACAGGTATGTAAACCAATGGAACAGGATAGAAATTCTGGAAGTAAAACCTCAATTTCTCAACCAACTCATCTTTGAGAAAGCCTCCACTGGCAACCACTGAGAAAAAGAGAACCTATTCAGTAAATGGTGCTGGGAAAACTGGCTGACCTTATGCCAAAGACTGAAACAGCACTGCTACCTATCACCACACACAAAAATCAACTTTAAATAGATAAAAGACCTAAACATAAGATCTCAAACTATAAAAATCTTAGAAAATACAGGAGGCACCTTACAAAAATCAGGGTAAGCAACCAATTCCTGGTCAAAACCCCAGATATCCATGTCCTAAGAGATAAGATAGACAAGTGGGACCACAATAAACTGAAAAGCTTCTGCAAAGCAATAGAGAGAAAGGGGGGAAACAGTGCACAGAATAGGAAAAATGATTTGCCAGCTCTATATATGACAAAAACCAACATCCAGGATCTACAAAGAATTCAAATGTGATGAAAGAAAAAAAAAGCCCCATTAAAAAGTGAGCAAAAGATATGAATAGACACTTCTCAAAAGAAGATATACAAGCAGCCAACAGACACATGAAAAAGTGCTTAGCCTCACTAATCATCAGAGAAATGCAAATCAAAACTACATTGAGATACCACCAAACCCCAGTAAGAATGGCAAACATTAATAAAACAAATAACCTCTGTGAAAAACATTATTATTATTACTTTAATTAATTAATCAATCAGAGACTTAAGCATCCTTGGATTTTGGTAACCAAAGGATTCCAGGAATCATCCCCCCATGGAGATGACAAGAAAACTGTGTATGTATTCTCATATCCTGTTGTTTCTATTTCTTTGGAGAACCCTGTCTACTAATACACCTGAACTTCTGAAATATTTTACTTTCTTTTTTCCTAACTTTCAATTTTTTTCTAATATATTATTCATTCTGTAGTCTTGATATGGTCTGAATCTTAACACGACCTTATTGTGTTTGCTTAATAACTATATGTTGAAGAATCAGTCTCTGATGATCTGATCCCTTTCTATCCCTTTTATTTCACTGGTCACTTTTATTTATTTATTTATTTATTTATTTATTTTCTCTGACATTGAACATTCCAGTGTTTGAATAGCCCATTCTATCTCTGAACTCTCAGTCTTTAAGGATGCTGTTTTATCTGCATGAAATTCTCTATACACCCATTTCCTACAATTTTATCTATCTAACACAAACTTAGATCTGTGCATTCTCATGTTTCCTTTGTTATACTATCTCATAGTTTCTTATTCTAATTTTTTAAAATGTTATCAAATTTGTAAATTACTTTTTGTCCTTCTTTCAGGCTAAACTTGTGAGTGAAACTACTTTGTCTCTGTCAGTACCAATGATGTCCCTTGTTGCTGTGACAGAGTAATTAATCAATATATAAGTTGAGTTAAAGAATGCATTTTACGGGATATTAAATTTTACAAGTAAATTCTATTGACAATTTTCTCCTGGAGAACAGAGATTATTAAAAAATCATTTGGTTATCAATGACTGTGGGATTGAAAATCTTGTTCCTAGAATACAAAATTTCAGTTAAATAGGAGGAATAAATTCAAGAGATCTATTGTACAATATGAGGACTACAGTTAATAGCAATATGCTATATTCTGGAAAGCCCTTTGATAGTAGATTTTAAGAGTTCTCACTCAAAACATGCTAGGTAATACACATGTTAATTCACTCAATTGAACCATTTCACTATGCATACATGTATGCATATGTATATCACATTGTGCTTGATACATATATACAATTTGTATTTGTTTATTAAAATAAATTAATTTAATTAATTAAAACACAAGTAATTTTTAAAAAATCATTTATTCTTCTGTGTTCCAGGAAACAGCTTACTGCCACCAAACTTGTTTCCCATGACTTAAAAAATACTCTTGTCCTTCATGTTTTCCTATTTTAAGACCAGATTCAGCACTCCAAATTTTCTTTCTTTGTCCCATGAGTGATTAGATGAACTCTTTGTATGCACTGGCCAATTTGTACAAAATACCTGCTTCCTTGACTTGACCAAACTGTGATTAAGCTTCTCTCTTTTCCCCTGGCTTCTGGCTTTTGAACCATGCTCAGCCTGAGCCTGCATATCGCCCTTCCTTAATGACTCCTCTCAACAATAGGCTGATGTCAGGATAAAACATTTTCTGATCTACTATGCAATCACACCATCCTCCTCATGGAACTTCCTCACATCTGCTTCTCTCCAGCCCTGTTTCTTCTTTCTCATAAATGAAAAGCTCTTTTCTGCTGAACCTTTGAGAAACATCTAGAAGTTAGATTCAGAGCATTCTCCCTGTTACAATAGTCTTTTCCCTCCTCTTGCAACACTAATTTCAAATAGCATCTCTTTACCTAAGTCTGAATTTGTTTTTTATTCAAAATTTTGAAATTTGTGTTTCAGTTAAGTGATTCTGTATCTAATATCTCCTGATTTAACTAAAGGTCAATCTCTAAATATCCAACATTTAAATTGAATAAGATGCTTAATTTTATAATTATGCAAATATTCTGACTACTTATACATTTCTAGGTTAAATGAATAAAATGGAAAATTTGTTTTCAACTCTTTATTTACATCATTCTGCTCTTCTATGGCTACTTGGACACATGTAAAACCTGCTTTGAGTCTTTGCATAAAAAGTTTGATTAAAAATCTCTTAATAGGTTAATAATAGACTTCAACCTAAACTTAAGAAATTTATTTTTAAAAAGAGGAGTTGAATGTTTTATTTATAACCTTTTAATGTTTTATCTCCATCTTGATCTGGACCCCCAAAAAATAATAAGCATTGGTGTACACTAGATTTTAAGTACTGAGTGGTTGTGCTGGTTGCTTAATTGCTTTGCCTAGTTAAAATTTCTGAGTTATTTTTTTTTATGGAAGTGAGTTGGAATGATAGCTGCAAGATGATTTATCTTTCTACACTGCAAAATTGCTTGCTTGATATTATTAATAAGTGTATCCTACCTTACACAGTAGAATATCAGATATATTTTTAATATCTGCCAATCAAACACCAACATAAAGCAAAGGGAAAAAAAAGAGAATAGTAGGTGTGTTTTTGTTAAGAAACTAGAAAACTAGCCGGGCTCGGTGGCTCATCCTGTAATCCCGCACCTTGGGAGGCTGAGGTGAGTGGATTGCCTGAGCCCACGGGTTCGAGACCCACCTGGGCAACTTGGCGAGACCTCATCTCTACAATAAATCAAAAATTAGCTGGGCATGGTAGCACGCGCCTGTAGTTCCAGCTACTTGGAAGGCTGAGGTGGAAGGATGGCCGGAGCCCAGCAGGGCGAGGCTGCGGTGGCCAGGAACGGCCACTGCACTCCAGACTGGGCAGCAGAGTGAGACTCCAACTCAAAAAAAAAAAAAAAAAACTAGAAAACTTTTGACTTTTATTCCTAACTACTTCAGTGATGTTAAAATTTTTTTCCTCTTTCCTTATTTTACTCACCTGTGATGTTTTGTTATTTGGATTAAATGATCCAAAAGTTTCCTATCAACACAAATTTTCTGATTGCATATTTTAAAAACATATTATATATTTACTTGTAGCAAGAAAACTGATAACTTTGAGGGAAAAATTTTTTTTTTAAATGCAACCTCAAGGATCCACGTGCAATGTAGTTAAGGCCATGACCTCTTCGATTTCTGAAATGGGGATAGACAGAATAACTACATGTAAATAAATATCAGTCCATTTTTATAACCAATTGATTTCTCTTCAGTTGTCTAACACATAATTCTCAAATGTGCTGAGCCTCAAAATGTCAGAATGAGAATTATATACAGTATTTTCTCTCTCCAAGACAGCTACAACCAAATTTGGCATTTCCCATATTTATATTTTTTGCAAAGCAAATGGAAAGAGAATTAGTGTGAGTAAGGTAATCAGTTTCACTTTCCTAAAGCATATTCTCTTATCACAAATATAATATAAATCTATAACAGTTACAGAATATATAGAACAGCTGTCCAGCATTTAAAAAATAATTTTATTAAGTTCATGTTACTCTATCAAGATGCAACTTCATATGGCTGCAGATTTGACCTCTAAGATGCAAAAAAAAAAAAAAATGTTCTTCATTCTTCTCCTTATTTTCCCTCTTAGCAAAAAAAAATGTATGAAAGGGAAATGCCATTTCTAATTTTTAACCACCTTTTAGTTAGACTACCCAGGGACTTTCCTTTGTATTTAATTGCATAGTTTGAAGTCTCTGATGGCAAACAAAAGAACTGTCTGCTTCATTTCCACACTACTGAGCAGTATTTGTTGATCTTCAATTTAAAAGCAAATACTGAGCACAATACTTTTGAAGCTTGATGGTTTCTCTTTTAGAAATGATACATGCACTAGAAAGAAGGATTTCATATGTCATTGGTCATAATACATATCCATCTTCTTAAATAACACAAAAATAGAAGCACAAGAGTAAAAAAAGAATACTTATGTAAAATTCAAGTGTGTATCTGCAAATCAAGGAAGTTATATTCAGTCTAAGAGTTTCAATCAATAACTGTCAGATGCTTTGGGAAACAAAGAATACCCAAGTAATTATTTTGATTATTTTATTGTATTTTTGTTTTTATTTCAATTAACTTGAGTTATTTTTCTCTTTCAGTAATTTTGTTTCTATAAGAAACAAAATAGTGATCATATCAGCATTAATACAAGTAGAAAGCAGGCTTTAAGTAATACTGCTTGGCCATCCTTTCATTCATTGAACATATATTTTTCTTGCACATAGTCTAGTCATATATTTAACAATAAATTAAAAGAAAACATGCTGGGCAATCCCCTTGGGTCTCCTCCTACTGTGGGAGTTTTCTGTTATGTCAATAAACCCTGATTTCTTAAATTAAAAAAAAAAGCATGCTAAGTTAAACTATTTCCATGGAACACACATCAGACTAAATATTTGCTGTGTTTTGAAAATAAAATTTGTCAGTATGAACATGTTTAATGAGATCCCATCATAATGCCCTCCAAAATGTTGGCAGTTTTTGAGGAATCAAAGCAAAGTGAAGTAGGTTATTATTTCTACTGTTCATTAATTACTTATTTTTCATGACTTTTATCTAATGCACATGACTTAATTGTATTGTATGGTTAATTTCTTTGGTTTGGTAGACACCTAAAATGTAAGGTAAATAGTCATCGCTGTCATGGAGTGATAGCAGTAACATTTTCTTTTTTCTATATATAACTTATGTTTTTGTTATAATCCTGACCAAAAAATATTCTAAAGTGGATTATGATCATATATTTCTTAGAGGAACTGGCTTTTCTACAATACACTAAACCTTGTAAAGAAATCAGGCATTCAATTGTGCATTCAACTTATCGTCAGTAAACGATTTATTGTAAACTATTAATTTATCTTCTGCAAAACTGACAACTTGAAAAATGTTTAGTTAACAATTAAAAGGCTATGTTTCTATTTAATCTATTACTATTATAGTGGTGAAACTTTTAAACAATATTATCCATTACAATGCTCAATACTCCTTTTCTATATACATTATTTAGCAATGGTTATAGTAAAATCGAGCCACAAATAATAGTAAAATTCCATATTTAAAGAGTACACATGGTCAATATATTTAACTACACTGATTTGTATTTTGGGCAATTTTTATTCCCCATGATGCCAAAGTGCTTTAAAAGTCAGCAATTTTTCATACAAAACATATTTAAAATTATTTCACACTTCAGTGAAATTCACACAGCTTTAGGCTAAATATAGCTTTAGGCTAAATACACAGTCTACCACACTTATGTCAAAGCTGGTTAGGGTGGGGAAATAGAAAAGGTAATCCATCCAGTTCAAATCTCTGGGGAAACAGACCATGCATGAAACTATGTCCTTTCACACTACTGTCATTATTTCATTTATTTTTTTACTGAAACTATTTTATAAACTACCCTAGGGGAAAAGGAAAATAATTTTAAGTGACTTGAGACTTATGTGTACAATTATTAAATTCAGAATAGAGCTATAAAGGGGTTCAAGGTTTTTTGACTAGCCCTGAATTATAAAACCTTCATATCTTTTCCATTTATTTTTTTTTTTACAGCATGCAGTGGTTATTCATAAACACACCAACAGATAAATACTTTTATAAAACACATATTGTTAGAACATCATATAGAAATCTGAAGAATGAAACTCATGGGAAGAGTTCAGAAAAAGTAAAGTTATGGACTTGCTCTTTAAGAAAAATGTCCTGGGAAAAGCCACAGAAATTGGAAAATACACTATATAAATAATGTAAATGAGAGTTCAAGACATATGTGTGTGTGTGTATTTGTGTGCGTTTGTATACACACATGGAAGAACCCTAAAAACCACACAATTTATTTATTAAAAATTTTGTATTCATTACGTGTTTAAACTTCACTCACCTTCCACGTACTCTGAGGAAATACACTTATCAAGGCTCTTTTCCCATTGTTTCAAAAAAAGTTTTTGAACTTGTCAGTTTTGATGCCTTTTGGTGTGCTTCTGTCGTTGTTTATTTCACCTTTTCCACATGAGCAAAATGTTACCCTTTGAGGAATTTTTTTTTTTTAAGGGGGAGGAGAGCTGCTGGGCGAAGATAGAGTGAATAGGGAAGGTAGGACACGGGGGTCATGCTGGTTTTAGTCAAAAAGTGCTGAACAGTCAGCATGGTGTGGGCATGTGTGCTTGTGAATCACCCATCATGAAATGGGCAATCGATTTGAAAGAATCTCCAAACAAACAAACAAAAATTCACTGAAGTCAAACACAGCCTCTCCCAACAATATTAGCTGGCACACTGATGCCAATGGTTTCTACCTAGCAGGGGAAGCCTGTACAACAAAGGGACCCACCCTCCAAAAAATAGCTCCAGTTTTTTGGGTTCCCCCATCGTATATATAAAATATAAAAGGTGCTAAAAATGTATACACATTTTAAGAAAGGAAAAATCTGTATTAACATTGTAATACTCACTAAGATGAATACAAGTCACCTTTGACTTCTGCAATTACAAGAGGGGCTCTTAGTGGTTACCATCAAGGTCCAGACACTTCTGATTACAGCAAGCATCTCTTAATATCTCTTACAATGTGTATGCATTTTTGGGGCAATCTCAATATATAGGTATATATATAAAGATATATATAAAGATAAAGATAGTGGCTATAAAATGAATGCTAGGGACATTCAAGGGTCATTTCAACTAAAATAATCTCTCGTTTAAAAGGAAAAACACCCAAGGCTAGCTAGATAGGGAAGATTTCACTCTTTTTAAAGCTGGAAAGTAGGCCCTTCACAGTATATTACTTCATATATCCTGAACGCTATGATTCTGTTCCTTCTGACTCTCTAATTTCTGAGAATTGTATCTAAATATCAAATTTAGCTCTCATTTTTTGAATATGAATGACTCTAAATTGTGAAATGTGACAAGCTGGGTTCCAATCTGTGCTTCCACCTACTAATAGTGCAGCATTGATCAATTGTTTTAGCTTCCTCTGCCTCATTTTTCCTCATCTGTTAAATGTGTACAATAACAGATGCAGTTCATGGATTACTTAAGACTTACTAAGAAACTGTTTGAAAGCTCTTATCAGTGCTTGGCCCAGATTGCATAGTAAGTCAAATGATTTCTATTTCTTTCTAAAACTACATTATGCATTTCCAGTTGCCTTTAAGATCTCAACATCTAGCTATATCACCAGTAATGTATGCTTAATAAGGCCAAAGTTAAGTATAAAATAAAACAAATTGCACCTCTTGTCACAAACTGTTGTTGTAATATTACAACTGTAGTTCCATTCATCCACATTTGAAACATGAAATTATCTCTGTCTTTTCTATTTATATAACAAGAAACGATGACTTATAGCCTATGAATGTTTTTCCCCAGAATCCCTGTCAAGGGCTATCCTCCGAAACTAATGGTCTCCAAACTATTAATGCTGCCTCTGGTTATTTCTACTCCATAAGATCTAACTCTGCAATTTGATCTTCTCAAGTCATACTTCTTATTACATGACACATCCAGCGAGAAATTTCCAATGGCATTCCATAGCAAAATAAGGTTCAAATTTTCTATCTTATTACTCAACACCAGCCTGCCATAGATTCCAGTGCTTCGTATGTCTTCTCACCCTCATTGCCATAGTCAGTCATGACTGCTATAACAGAATACCTTAGATGGGGTAGATTAAACAACAAACATTCACTTCTCAAATTCTGAAGGCTAGAAAGTTCAATATCAAAGTGCTGGCAGATTCCATGTAAGGCAAGGACACCTTTCTGATTTGCAGAAGGCTGTTTTCTCCTTGTATTCTCATATGGCAGACACACTAAGCTCTAATCTTTTCCTCTTCTTGTAAGTATGTTAATCTCATCATGGGGCTTCCTCCCCATGAGCTCATCTAAACCTAATACCTCCTAAAGACACCCCATCTCCTAAAACAAACTTATTTAGGATTAAGTGTTCAACGTATGAATTTGGCAGGGGCATAACCATGCAGTTTATAACATTCATTCTCATGAAATACTTGTTATTTCCTATCAGTACTCTATCTTTTCCAAACCGGTGCCATTTTTTACAATTTTCCAAGTTTTCCCTTGTGCATAGTATATGATCAGCTATTTACAGTGAATGAAGGTAAGGATTAAGAAATAATTTAAAATAAAAACAAGATGTCAAATGAAACAATATTCTGAAAAAGAAAATGCTCAAAAAGAGTACTAGTGTCTTCAAGTTTCTGTAACAAGTAACACAAGCTAGGGAGCTTAAAACAATAAAAATGTATTCTTGAGACTATCTGTCCAAAATTAAGTAGAGTTTAGTTCCTTCTGGAGGACTCTGAGGGAGAAACTGCCCCATCCTTCTGCTCTAGCTTTAGGAGGTAATCATACTTCACTGTCTTTCCTTGGCTGGTAGATGCGTCAATCCAATCTCTGCCTCCATTGCTGTCATATGACCACCAACCCCTTGTGAGTCTCTGTGTCCTCTGTGTCCTCACATGACATTCTTCTTTGCTCCTTTCTCCTATTCTTATGAGGACACAGCTCACTTTAGATTAAGGGCCCACGTACTCCAATATGATCCCATCTTAACTTCATTAATTATATCTGCTACAATCTTATTTCCGTACAAGTTCATATTTCGGGGAAATGAGGACTACAGCTTCAACATATCTTTTTAGCAGACATAATTCAACCCACATCAAAAAAGAAGTTAAAAAAACATCATGGATGCTAGACATTCTGAGTGAGCTTTTCACTTCCTGAGTTGGTCTCTCAATACCAGAATTGATTTCTCACATCCATTATTTACCGAGCTCTGTGGTATTGAGAATTACCCAATCTCTATGCACTGCGGTTTCCTTATCTGTAATGCATAAACAGTGATAGTGCCACCTTGAGGGATTTTTGTGAAGATTAAAGGTTATTAACATGAACGAGCCATTTGTGTGTGTGTGTGTGTGTGTGTGTGTGTGTGTGTGTGTGTGTATGTATGTGTGTATGTGTCAGGCAGCTTTAAGGTAATAGCCTTATGCTCCCAGTGTGGGTGTTGAGGGAATGGACTTTTAAAAAAAATTCCCATAACCATATACAACACCTGCCATTACCTTACTTTTCTGACTTCTTTGTTTCTTGATCTTTTCCATTTTTCTATCTTCCTTTGTTAAGTAAAATAGCTGTAAGAATGCCCATGGTATGTCTTAACTGAAGTTATGATTAAGGCCCCAAATCTTATCTGCCTGAGATAAATAAAGACATCAAGGAGGAAATGATTTGCTGCCTTACTTCTAAATGTTAGCATGCCTCAGTCCTTCTCCATCGACACACCTCATTTTCAGAATCATTTCCAGATCTAAAACCCTATAAACTGGTACATGAAATTGGTTACCTACAAGATATCTATGCAGAATTATCCAAAAGATTATTAAAATTAATAAAGTCAAATTCACATTGCCAAAAAATTATTTCTAAAATAAGTTCCCATGCCATAAGAGAGAAGATAGACAGGTGGGACCTCATCAAATTGACAAGCTTCTGCAAAGCCAAAGCAACCATCAACAGAGCAAGGAGACTGCCCACAGTCTAGGAAAAAATATTTCCAACTGTATATCTGACAAAGGCCTATCATCTAAGATCTACAAGGAATTCAAATGTGCTTAAAAGAAAAAAAAAACAAAAAACAAAAAACAGCTTCATTGCAAAGTGGGAAAAAGATATGAATAGACACTTCTCCAAAGAAGACATACAAGCAGCCAACAGATATATGAAAAAATGCTCAGCCTCACTACCACCTAACTACAGTCAGGATGGCCATCATCAATAACTCAAAAAACAACAGATGCTGGAGAGGATGCGGGGAAAAGGGAATACCTCTACACTGTTGGTGAAAGTGTAAACTAGTACAACCTTTGAAGAAACAGCTTGGCGATTCCTAAAAGATCTAAAAATCAACCTTCCATATGACCCAGCAATTCCTCTACTAGGAATATACACGGAGGGACTCAAATCACTCAGTTAAAAAGATACCTGCACACGCATGTTTCTTGCAGCATTATTTACAATAGCAAAAATATAGAACTAACCATGCTGCCTGTCAAAAGAGGACTGAATTTAAAAAATGAGGTGTATATATATGATGGAATATTACACAGCCATAAAGGGACAAAATTATGAACTTTGCAGCAACTTTGATAGACTTAGAGTCTGTAATACTTAGTGATCTATCACTGAAACAAAGAACTGAATACCACATGTTCTCATTCATAAGCAGACCTTGAACAATTATCATAATACTTTAAGAAAGGGATTGGCAGTAGTGGGAAACTGCCACGGGGGTGAGGCATATATCATCAACAAGGGTACTTGCATAATGAACATTTGTATAGCTAATCCTGAATTGTACCCCATATGTTAAAAAGAAATAAATAGAAATGAAATAATTACAGAGGAAAACTTGTTCTAATATTTTGCTAATTTCTTCTACTCTATCTAAATTTTATCACCTATGTTTCTTAGTACCTGATTCTTGAAATATTTGGTTTGAAATTTATGATTTTAAACCTTTTTTCTAATTTAAATCTGTGCCAATTCTGTGTATACATCAAAAACATGTTTAAAAGAAGGAGTACATTTAGGACAAATAGAATAATGGTTCACAATAATAATCCTCTATACATAAAGCAGTCTAATTTTAGTTCAAAATAAGAATCTACTTGGAAACCGAATATTTTAAATTGTCAAGAAATTGGAAACACTGGTATCATATATTATACTAAGAGGAATTTCTATAGTAAAAAAATCATATTGACAATGATTTTGAACCAGTAATACATAGACTATTATACTTTTTTATTATGATACAAAATGCTAATATATCTACATAAAGGGCATATGTAAATCCCAATAGTTCATCTCGAAAATCATTTATAAAAAGCATCTGTAATATACTCATTTTAATGTAATGCATTACTTTAAATGTTATTTTCATAGTGAATTCAAATGATTGTTTTAACTTATAATTTATATTATAGAACATTTCCGATTTGCATATAAAGACCACTTTCCTATGACTGTCTTTACAAAATTACATTAAAACATTCAATGTTACTTTTAATAAAATATACTATGACTTATGTAGTCCTCTCATATTTAATGATTGCTTAAACATAAGACATTTATGCCTAGTACTTTTTGGATATATTCAGTTGATCATAAAATTGATCCAAGAAATTTTATGATCACACAGTCCTCTGTTTATGGACATACTCTAGGTTGTTTATAAGATATCCTTTGACCAAGATTTACTTTGGATAATTTTACTTACATCATTAATATTTTTAAATGGTCTAAGATACTTTCATGAAATCAATAAAAATTAGGGGTGGTACTTAAAAGGTTATAGTGAGTTATATGAGTAGTATTTTTAATATTAAACATTTTAATAGGCAAAATAAATTGATAATACTTTTTTTTTCAGTTGGAGTCTCACTCTGTCACCCAGGCTGGAGTGGAGTGCAGTGGCACATTCATGGCCATCGCAGCCTGGACCTACTGGGCTCAGGCAATCCTTCCACCTCAGCCTCCCAAGTAGCTTAAACTATAGGTGTGTGACATATGCCTGGCTAATTTTTTTTTATTTATTGTAGAGACTAGGTCTCACCAAGTTTCCCAGGCTAGTCTCGAATACCTGGGCTCAGACAATCCTCTCTCCTCCACCTTCCAAAGTGCTGGGATGACAGACGCGAGCCACCACGCATGGCCTGGTAACACTTTTTTATAATTTACTTGTTTCAACTATAAGTATGTATAAAAATAACATTAAGAAATTCCCATAGAATATATGCAGTAGCTTTAATGATTCAAAGTGTGTCTGATAAAGTAAATTCTATACAAATCAAATGTTTATTAAATATTAAATTAAACGAATGCATTTTCATATATTCTATTGATGTGGAATAATATGAACTAGCTGTGGGCACTGGTTCAAAAGAAATAAAAGCTGAAATAGATGGAATACTATGCAGCCATAAAGAAGAATGAAATCATGAATTTCGCAGCAACCTGGATGGAACTAGAGTCCATAATACTGAGTGACCTCTCACAAAAACAAAAAACTAAGTATCACATGTTCTCACTCATATAGTAGACC
>CAUYQG010048306.1:0-23532 GCA_963574415.1 Tarsius wallacei
AGCCGGGCTCGGTGGCTCAGCCTGTAATCCCGCGCCTTTGGGAGGCTGAGGTGAGTGGATTGCCTGAGCCCGTGGGTTCGAGACCCGCCTGGGCAAGCAAGATCTCATCTCTACAATAAATCAAAAAATTAGCTGGGCGTGGTAGCGCGCGCCTGTAGTTCCAGCTCCTTGGATGGCTGAGGCGGAAGGATCGCCGGAGTCCAGCAAGTCGAGGCTGCGGTGGCCGGGAGTGGCCACTGCACTCCAGTCTGGGTTACAGAGTTATACTCCAACAAAAAAAAAAAAAAAAAAAAAAAGCAATTTTACAACGTAGCTATTGAGTGACAGCACCAGGTTTCAAAATCAGGCAATCTAGCTCCAAAATCTAAACTCTTAACCATTGCAAACTGCGCTACCTATAAGCTCCTTTGCTTTTGGTGAAGATTCAAACTTTAAAAACTCACCTCTTCTTCATTCTGGGTGTGCTTAGGTCTTTAATTATTAGCCAATCCGCTGTTTAAGTTCCACCTTGATACCAAGCTTAAACGAACACATCATTCTTTTGACTGCATCCCAATTCTCTGTTCTTAACCTTGTCCTGGTACTCTCACTCCAGAATTCTGACTCTGTTTCTGTGAGTTAAGCCCACGCATAGCCTTGGCTTGAAAACAAAACTAGACACTAATCATAATCACCAGTACAAAGATGTGTGAGCAATCTGTGTAAGGAAACATACTTAAGGAAAACCATGAATATTTAGGACACTGAAGAATATCTTTGGCACAGAATCATTGATCCCAGGTTAATGTGTATAACCTTGACACTCAATTTTCTTACCCATATAATGAAGACATTTACCTAAATTATGCTAGGATCTCTTTCAGCATTAAAAATTCAGCAATAAGTCTCTAGGTTTCCTCATTCAATGATTCAGATATCAGCTTTCTAGTTTGGTGTCTTCTCCTGAGCCTATGAGTCAAAACTTTCCTAATCATCACAGTCACTGAGAACATCAAAATTAGCAATGTGAACAAGGCATGAGTACTAACTGTACTGATCTGGCTGAGCTGATGGACCAGTGTAAATGGATCAGTAGTTTTTCCTTCTTCTACTTATGTTCTTGAAGATTTACTCAAGAATATCCACATAAAATGAGTCCAAAAGAAAAAAACATCTTGGACACGGCATTTTAGAATTTTTTTTAGTGAACTATGGGAAAGATGTTTTACCTATAAGTTGAAAGTTTCCCCATATTTGTGCAGAGAAGCTTAGGCCACTGAGTTAAGATCAGACACTTAGTTTGGGATCAGTTAGGTCAAAAGTTAGGGAGCTTTAAAAGGTGTTGAAGATGAAATAAATAGCTAAGAACTAAAAAAAATAATTCACATGGAATGGCATACAAAAAGGAACAGACAATTCATGAAGGGAGTTTACAGCCTTGCCCAGAGATCAAAATGGACAGAAGCTACTTCTTAAAGTGAAATTTTAAGTATTATATAGAAGTTGAATTGTAGAAAAAAGAAAGAAAAAGGTACTGTATTTAGAGTCATTTTTCTTATTCAAATCCTAACTCATATTAGTTGTGTGAGCTAGAAAAATCCCTTAACAACTGAGCCTCCACTTCAATTTTATAAAAGGCAGTTACTAGTTTCTACCACGTAGATCTTGTTCTGAGTATTAGCTGAATTAACATAGTTTTAGAAGATTTATAAACTGTGAGTGTGGAGCAAATATAAGGATAACTCTTGTTATCACGATTAAATTGCCATTTCTCAAAGTAGGACTTCATCTGCAAGAATACTGGGCACAGGGTTGCTTTCCTACTATTCTTGGCCTTTTGCCTTTGTCCACTCCAAACAAGTGACATGCTACAGCTGGTATATAAGTGGCTACCAGAGAAAATAGTGCAATTAATTCAATTTGTTCCTTAGTTATTCTCAGCCAGCTGTTCTTCTCATAGATTTCCAGACCTGATTCCAGCTCTTTCAGTTTGCATAACCCAGTCTTTGAATTACTGGAACTCTTGTAGTGAAATCCTTCCCAATATTTTTATTTACTTGGAATTTCTTCCTCAGTCTTTGTCACAAACAATTATAGAGCAAGGGAAAGGTGGATCCCTGTAAGTTCTGGAGTAATAAAATTCAACAATTAGCAAGCTATATATATTTTTTTCTCAAGAACTGTGTGACCATTTTATGCTATTGGCTCACAAACCAGCAGCCTTCACAGACTGCGTAGAATAAATTTGAGCTTTAGAAACCAAAGTAAAAATAATGCTTTCTTTTTTGTTGTTGTTTAGAAAAAGAGGATGCCCACAACAATTATATACATATCAAGACTACTTCAGTCATATTTATTCCAACACACTTCAACCAGACTATTGGTCCCCAGTTGCCTCTCCTGGAATCAACACTAAGCTAGTTGTATCAGAGTCACATTGACAACTTTGAAAAAATTACTGATTTCTCAGCCCTGCTACTAAATTATTATTATCCCTCTGAGTAAGGGATTCAGGATTCAAAGTACTCTTTAAAGTGCCCCAGGTTTGGGCATGTTCTGATGCCAAGCCGGGTTTAGGGACCACCTCAGAATACCAAATTTGATGAGACACATGTGTGCATGTAGTCATGTGCTTGATTTCCTAATTCTAGGTATTTCCTTCTCTCCTCATATTAGGTGTTTTGAAGGATAACATTTTGACTGCATAGTTTCATCACATAGCACAGTGAGTAGCTTGTGGTGCTTATATGATGCATCATTCAATGCACAAAGATTAAATTCTACTGAATTTTTTCCCAGCATTATTTGAGACCAAAATGCAGATAATATAACAAAGAACAAATGAGTGACACAACTGAGGCTGAGTATGTCTTCCATTGTTATTATCTAAGTGTTAAATTTCGGGAACTACTCAAATGTATTCTCTGTACTTTCCATTGGGAAAAAAAGTAGATTGAAAAATATCAGGATTCATGGAAAATCATGTACATCCTTGGATGTCAGAAAGAATAAAACTTTGAGACAATGTAAGGAAAGATATGTTCTGTGAATAACCAACTGAAGATACACTGGGGAAAGTTAAATTCTTCAGTTCATATAAAATCAAAATCGTCTACTATTCAAGCTGCAGTGACTGTCATAAAATAAACTGAGCTACATAATTTTACTTAAAAAATGAAGCTTTTCAGTTGGCAATAATGGGAGACTGTCAGGGGAGGGGAGCTGGGATAGGCAGTTGAGGGAAACTGCTAGGGGAGGGAGGGGCATACCTCATTGACAAGGGTACCTGCATAATCAATGTTTGTATACCTAACCCTGAATTGTACCCCACATCTTTATAATTTTTTTAAAAAAAGAAATGATGCTTTGGAGACAAGTTTTCTTTTTTTTTTTTTTTTTTGGATTTTATTTATTTATTTATTTATTTTCATTATTCAATATTTTTTATTATGATATTGTGGGGTACAGTTAAGGGTTAGGTATACAAATACGCCTCATTCAGGCATCCTTGTTGATAGGAAGTGTCTCCCCGTCCTCAGACAGATATTTACTACCATTAATCCCATCACCCTACCCCTCCCCCCCCATAGTTTAATGTTTTGTTTCTCTCTCTGGTCCTCTTGACCATAAAAAAGTTATTCGTGCAATAAATTCTATTTTATGTGACTTAGTCTCTATTCTCTAATACTGGAACAACTCAACTAGTTTCCATAAATTGTTGAAAGAAGAATAGAATAAAATTCATTCATGTTGAGTAAAAGGATACGTATTGGTTTTTTTAATTTGAAACACTAATTTGTTAATAAACCTACTCTTCTTCCATATTAAAGAAACACACATATATAGATATACATAAATACACATTATATATATACACACATTTATACATACACATATACATATATATTTGGATTTTTCAGGCCATTAGGGAAATTGTATTGCTTTTCTTCTTGGAGAGTTTTAATGTCCTTCATTTCTCTAAAGCTAAGCCCATTCTCTCCTTTCCTAAAAAATATATGTTAGATATTATAAAGTACTAATTTTATTTACCACAGAGCAGAAAATCTTGTACATGGTTGGTACTTAATAAATGCTTTTGAATAAATTAATATCTTAAAGTTTTGAATAAGCAGAGCTCCAAGAAAAAATGTTTAGTCAAAATCAAACAATTCTATTCTATCAATTCCCAAACACTGAAGTATTAACATAAAGAGATTCTTTAATACTTAACTGATACTGAATGCTAAGACTCTCAAGGTATATAGTAATGTTTCCTTACAAAGCATCTTTTTTAATCATCTAGAGTGAAATTCCATTATAAGACTATTACTAGACTATATCACAGGATTAAAATAGGTGTACTTGTGAAGTAGAAGACAGAATTATTACTTTCTCCAGTTTGTTTTCAGCAATGTGATAGATTGTAAAAATGACCAAAAATTCCTCATTTTTTCTCATGAATACATCTTCTACTGTTATTATCAAAAGTGTTGAATTTCTGCAGCTACTCAAATGTAATCTCTGTACTTTCCATTGGGAAAAAAAGTAGATTAAAAAGTATCAGGATTTATGGAAAATCATATACACCCTTGGATGTCATGTTACATTGCAGAGTCTCCCATAAAAAGTGATATCTGTTTCTTACTCCTGTAGTCTGAGTTGGCTAAGTGACCTCCCTGGGCCAATGAGACGTCAGAAAACCTGCTGCAAATGGGATCCTCAAAAAGGCTTGTGCAACAGAGCTCACCCTCTCTTGTTGATCATGTAGACAAAAACTGATCATGAAACTGCCACCATGTAGACAAGTTTGGAGTAACCTGATAGATGCTAAGAAACATAACCAGTTACCCTTGTCACCCTAGCTGTTAACTCAGATGACAGAGAGACAACTGCTAGACTATCAGGCCATCAACTGCTATCTGAATGCAGAAGTATGAATGCTGACACACAGTGGCAAGCTAAAAATAACCTTAGAACCATTAAGTTTGGAGCTTTGTTAGGTGGCAAAAACTAACTTATACAAGGAGATAACTTCAAATTCATATAAGAGGCAGAAGAAAAAATAAAATGCTCTTCTTTTTTGGTCTCTCCAGAAGGAACGCTGTCAATTAACCAACATGGACAGATCATCAAAGCACACTAGTTCTTGTACGAAAGGCAACAACCTTTTTAATTTAGTGATTTTTTTTTAACCAAAGAATAACAAAGGAAACTAACATATGATTCTTGCTTTCTATGTGTTAGACATGACCGAGGTGTGTGACCATTACCTTAATTAATGTTTGCAGCAACTCATGAGCTAGGATTCAGCATTGCCATAGTAAAGATAAGAAAATTGCTGCTCAGGGTTACTGCCCCAAAACCGCATACTCAGAAAGTGGCATAACTGAAATTCTAATGCAATTATGCCTATCTCCAAAGCATATGAAACCTCATCAAAAACTCACTCTTACCGGGAGAAACTAACACGACTTCTAAACAAGTGATTGAATGCTTGCCATAAACCCAATAAAGGTTTTCCTTGTCACTGGTCTCTGGTTTCCCTGCTACAGGAGTTAGCTTTCTGAAAGACAGACCTGATCTCATCACTTTTATATAAAAGATACTACAACAGCTCTGTGGCACTACTAAGATCTACCCCATCATGCCTTCTCTTGTATTCAATGCTCTAGCAATTACAAACTAAATGTAGTTCCTATAACACAAGTTATTTTTTCTTAAAAAAAAAAAAAGTTTGCAGAAAATTTCAAACAATATAGAAATGTGAAGAGAATAACATAATGAAAATTCTTGTACCTTATCACTGAGATTTGTCAAATTGTAACATTTCACATTTTTTTTAGTTTTTCTGTTTTTAGTGAATTATAGCATGCACATAGAATAGCAAATGATATATTTACACTTTAAAATATTTATGAATCAAATATTTATTAAATATCACTAACGCCACTGGGAGAGCAATCTCTGATGGAAAGAGAAAATTAAACTGGTTCTCCAAAAAGAATGGGCTTGCTAAATGTAGTTACATGATGGTTGGCACCGATATTTGCAACAAAGTCTGGTGTCAGACCCTTTTCTGGATTGTCTCCCTAGTTATGTGTACTCCTGTAAAATATAGTTTCTGTAGTTTCCCAGGGTTTAAAACATAAAATTTTCATTAATGAGAGTCTAACTTCAAATAATTTTATACTGGGTTCACATGCAATACAACAACATTATAGCAATAGACTGAATTTTTTCCCCTAATTCTTTTTTCTATTATAGTAACACATTCTTTTACATATGCCATAAATACACAATACATTGCTACTATTTTTGCTTTGAAGGGTCATTATTTTTTAGGACAATTAAAATATAAAAACTATGATACATAATGCTCTTTATTGTATAAATTCAAGTTTCTAGAAAGACATCATGCCTTCTCTTTTTTATGTCTCTTATAGTGCAAATCTATTGGTAACAAGTGCTTTCAGTTTTTTTCTTCTATTTCTCTCCCTTAATTTCTGAAAGAGTTCTTATATGTTGATTTTGTATACTGCAGTTTTACTGAATTCATGTCTTAGTTTAACAGGTTTTTTTTGCAGAGTTTTAGGGTTTTGAAAATATGAGATCATATAATTTCCAGAGACAATTTAACTTTTTCCTTTGTAGTTTGGATGCCTCTTATTTCCTTTTCTTGCCTAGTTGCTTTGTCTAGGACATCCAGTACTATGTTGAATAGAAAGGGTGAGAGCAGATATCCTTGTCTTGTTTCCAGTCTTACTGGAAGAGCTATTGGATTTCCACATTTAAGTATGATGCTAGTTGTGGGCTTGCCATATGTGACCTTTATTATGTTATTGTACATTCCTTTTATGCCTAATTTGTTGAGAGTTTTACCATAAAAGGGCGTTGAATTTTATCAAATGCTTTTTCTTCTTTCATTGAGATGATCATACAATTTTTGTCTTTCAATCTGTGAATGTGGTATATCATATTTATTGATTGGTATGGAACCATCCTTGCATCCCAAGACGTTCCACTTGTTCATGGTGTATGACGCTTTTATTGTGTTGTTGAATTTTGTTTGCTAGTAATTTGTTAAGGATTTTTACATTATAATCATCCGAGATATTGGCTGTAATTTTATTTTCTTGTAGTGACCTTGTCTTGCTTTAGTATCAGGGTAATGCTGGCCTCATAAAATGAGTTTGGAAGTGTTCCTTTCTTTTCAATTTTTTTTTTAGAGCATTTGAGAAGGACTGGTATTAGTTATTATTCAAATGTTCTATATAATTCACCAGTGAAACCATCTGGTCTTGGGATTTTCTTTTTTGAGAGATTTTTGATTACTGATTCAATCTCCTTACTCATCATTTGTCTATTCAGAGTTTCCGTTTCTTCATAATTCAGTCTTGATAAGTTGCATGTTTCTAGAAAGTTATCCAATTCTTCTGCATTATCCAATTTATTGACATGTAGTTGCTTACAGCAGTCTCTTAAGATCCTTTGTACATATTTAATATCAGTTATAATGTCTTCTCTTTTATCTTGACTTTATTCTCTTTTTTTCTCTTTTTTGATTTGGAGTCTCACTCTGTCATCCAGACTGGAGTGCAGTGGCACGCTCCTGGCCACCGAAGCCTCAACCTGCTGGGCTCCTGCTATCCTTTCACCTCAGCCTTCCAAGTAGCTGGAACTACAGGCGCATGCTACCACACCCAGATAATTTTTTATTTATTGTAGAGACCAGGTCTCACCAAGTTGCCTGGGTGTGTCTCAAACCTCAGGCTCAGGCAATCCACTTGCCTCATCTTCCCAAATTGCTGGGATTACAGGCTGAACCACTGAGCCCGGCCCATTCTCTTTTTTTCTTAAACTAGCTAAAGGTTCATCAATTTTATTGATCTTTCCAAAAATCTAACTCTTACTTTCATTAATTTATAAATTGTTATTCTATTATACATTTTATTTATTTCTGCTTCTGTCTTTGCTATTGTTTCCTTCTGCTAACTTTTGTGTTTGGTTGATTCTTCTTTTTCTAAGTGTTTAAGTGTCAAGTTACTTGATATATTTTCTTTTTATTAATGTAGGTGTTTGTCACTATAAACTTCCCTCTTAGAAATGTTGTTCCCATATCCCATAAGTTTTGATAAATTGTATTTTCATTTTTGTCTGTCTCAAGGTTTTTTAAAATTTTCCCTTTTGATTTCTTTTTTTGACCCAGTAGTTGTTCTGGAGTTTGTTGTTTAATTTTCATGTATTTGTCACTTTTTCAGTTTTCTTCTTGTTATTGATTTCTAATTTTGCATCATTTTCATCAGAAAAGATTAATGTGATTTTGATTTTCTTAAATTTGTTGAGACTTGTTTTGTGGCCTAACATGTGAGCTATCCTAGAGAATGCTCTGTGCACACTTAGGAAGAATGTTTATTCTGCTATTGTTGGATGGAATGGTCTGTATATGTCTGTTAGGTCCATTCAGTAATTCAACTCCAGTGTTTTCATGTTGATTTTCTGCCTGGATGATCTATCCATTAAAGTCTTCTACTATTATTGTGTGTTGTCTATTTCTTACTTCTCAGATCTGTTAATATTTGTTTTATATATTTAGGTCCTCAGATATTTGGTGCATATATATTTATAATTGTTATATCTTTTTAATAGAGGCTTATGGTATTTTAGATGCAGATAAGTTTCTAGATTTAATATAATCAAAATTCCATAAGTTTTTCTTTATTAGTAGTACTTTTATATCTTGTTTAGGAAATCTTCATCTAACCAAATGTATAAAAGTAGTATCTTATGTTATTCCACAAAAACTTCATGTTTTACCTTTGACATTTAGAACCTTCATCCACCTAGAATTGATATTTTTTTACAGTGTGTACCCGCTATTCATCATGTTCTCTTCCTAATCATTTTACAGGAGCCTATTCAAGAAGCATTACTTGGTGATACTTGGTGATACTTGGTGAATCCTTCCTCCAACTCAAAATTTCACTACTTCATTCATGTTGTTTTCATAGTAGGATGTTATCCAATAATGATTTTCGAGAACAAACTATGCTCTGAGTCCTAGACTAAATTCTGAAGACACAAAGCATTTCAGTGGTCACTTCAAAGTTTCTTGTCTTTTTTTCTCTTTTCTTTTCTAGTGCCTTTGGTTCTTTTGAAAGTCTGTTGAAACCTATGAATCATATTTTTAAATATTATTTTTATATTTATAAAAATAAAACAAACAATTCAACAGAGAAAACTAATACATTGGGATAGTTGCCAAAGTACTAAAAATTTGATACCATAATATATGTGCTTCTTAATAATCACATAAAATAACAATGTTTAGGGGTATATAGAATAACTACTATAATTTTGGGGATACTTTTGAGCTTAAACAATATTTTGAAATAACTACAACAATCATAATATGATATAAAAATGCCATATTTTGAGTGATATAATCACAGTATTACTACCTCTAATTCTGCTATGATTTTTTGCCTGAAATCATTTTTTAAGACAATACTAAATTTTAGTTCAATATTAGTGAAAAAAAAGTTTGCGATCTCTGTATTCTGTGGCCCCAGGATATTAACCCCTGGTATTCTGGAGCATTTGAAATATTTGTAATCAAGCCTGCAGTAAGATATAACTTTGACATCACAGAAAAATATATATGGTTTAAAGCATCAACACTTATCCTTCCTATATGTGATACAGTCTGTTTTCCATTCTATTCTATTTCTTTAAAAAAAAAATTCAGATGGAATCCACAAACTGTATTTCAAGAGTCTTATATAAAGTTTGAAAAACACTGATCTACTGGAAATGGTTTGCTTCAGCCTCAAGTTAGCTTTCAAAAAGAACATTCATATATCAAGATTTTTTTATAAAGCTCTTTTAGAGTTTGTCTTTTGTATTGTAATTATGGGTTTTCTTGTCTGTTCCATGGAACCATAATGTATTCATTGACTATTTCATTTTCGTGGTTCCTTTGCCCTAATGGCCTGGTAAAGATTGAGTCAAAGCCTGTAATGTAACATTCTCATCTCATGTCATCAGACCTACAACAGAGCAGACACATTAGCCAAGTTGTTAGCTGCCTAAATGTGATTTGGCTCACTAAGTGTGCATTAGTCACACATTTCTCACAATCATCTAGCACATGGAATAAAATCTCCAGCTATTTCAGAGTTGCTCCCTGCTGTTAACCAAACCAAGATAACATGTATATCCAGTCTTAATGGAGGACATTTAAATTCTCCCATGACCCTCTTCATTCTACCAAAAATATTCATAATAATAAAGTACTGTTTCATGTCCCTCACTAAGTTCTGAGTTTGCTTACCAGAGTGAAATTGCGTATGTACTAAAATTTCTGTGTTTTAACTCTTAAATATCAGGAATAGACCTGCACCAGAGTCATGAGGGTGAATGCGGTCCTTTAACCCCCACAGCCTTCCAATCCTATTTTCATCTCTCTCTCTACTAGCTTAAAGCTCTTCCTCTTCCTTTCTTACAGTATCTTTCTTCAATATTTATCCTTCTTTTCTTTCTAGTTTGTCTTTATAAAAATCCTTCACATTAAGTTATTCGCTTTAAAATACAAATATTATTACTAGAAGAAATACAACTGTGGAATTTCAAGCATAAGAAGGCAGTTAGGAAAGTTTTAGGGAGGCGGAAGGTGAGGACTTGAAGAGTTTTGTGACAGATTTTTATCATACACTAAAAACATGAATCTTTGAGTCCATCACAAGTATTGAGAACAAAGGTTGCTTGTCAATAGAAGCAAATAAATCTCACTGGCTTGGATATATTACAGATTTTCATAATTGAAATCAGAAGTCTGCTTTTTAGTGCCATGTGATAATATTGAGTACATTTACCTCTCTTGCCTTCAGTTGGATGGTTTTATAAGAAGAATTATACTTTAAATATGCTAATGGAGGAGAACATTGCAAATGAGTGAAAATTTAACCATTCAAATACTTCAACTTAAAAATATAGAGACTTTCGCCGGGCTTGGTGGCTCAGCCTGTAATCCCGCGCCTTGGGAGGCTAAGGTGAGTGGATTGCCTGAGCCTGCGGGCTCGAGATCTGCCTGGGCAACTTGGCGAGATCTCATCTCTACAATAAATCAAAAAATTAGCCGGGTGTGGTAGCGCACGCCTGTAGTTCCAGCTACTTGGAAGGCTGAGGTGGAGGGATCACCGGAGCCCAGCAGGTCGAGGCTGCGGTGGCCGGGAGTGGCCGCTGCACTCCAGTCTGGGTGACAGAGTGAGACTCCAACTCAAAAAAAAAAAAAAAAAAAAAGAGAGAATTTCATATTTTGCCTTTGAAAATTTATATAAAAGGAAAGTTGATAAAGTAATCCAAAATTATTTTAGTTAGGCTCTTGTGCGTGTGTGTGTGTGTGTGTGTGTGTGTGTGTGTGTGTGTATATATATATATTTTTTTTTAGTAGAAAACTTACTCTGTTGCCTAAGCGGAGAACAGAGGCATAATTACAGTTCACTGCAGCCTCAAACTCCTGGACTCAAGTCATCCTCCTGCTTCAGTCTCCTGAGTAACTGTGACTACAGGCATATACCACCATGCCTGGCCAATTTTTTAATTTTTTGTAGAAATGAGGTTGTCCTATGTTGCCCAGGCACATCTCGAACTCTTAGGCTCAAACAATTCTCCCACCTTGGACTCCAAAGTGCTGGGATGACAAGTGTGAGCCACCACACCTGGCCAGTACCAGGAATTTTTCTACATACTGAAGATATAGCAGGGGACAAGACTGATACTCTGTGAGTACTTGCCGTAATTGGGGGATAAAGAAAATTAATATATATATTTCAGTGTATACATTTGAAGTTGAATGTGTTTTAAGTTAGTAAGTGCTTTAAATAAGTTTTTTTTTAAAGAATAGGAAAATATAGATTTGCCAACAGATATAATAATCATATCAATAAAATTAAATTGTCTTGCTTTTAAAATAATTTGTATTGTTTTCTTATGATTTCTAATAGAAGTTCATTATGAAAAAGACAGAATTCTATCAAGAGCAATAATGATAACAGCATGACCAGTATTTACTGAGGATTATACTGTATGTTTTTATGAAAGTATCTAATTTAATCTTCATAAGCATCCAATTAAATAAATACAATTATTACACCCATTTTGTACACAAGAAAACTGGACAATAAATGGCATAACAATGTCTATGTATATTGAGTGACAGCTTTTGGAATAAAAAAGGTTTATCTGTCATCTCTCTCTAAGTCCATGCCATTTACCATTATACTATTTGTGGTGGTAGGCCAGAGAATTACCCCCAAAGGTATCTATGCCCTAGTTCATGGATCCTGTGAGTATGTTATGCTAAATTGAAGAGTGAACTTTCAAGAAGAAAATAAGGGTATAATCAGTGGAATTTAAGAGTACCCTAGATTATCCTGGTGAGTCTAATATAATCCCCACAAGCCCTTAATGGCAGAGAAATATTTTCCAACTGAATTCAGTCAGAGCAATATCATGGAATAAAAAGTCAGGAAAAATGTAAAGCATGAGATACTACCCACGGTTGCTTGATTTGAAGATAAAGGTAACCATGAGCCAGGAAGTACTGGCAGTCTCTAGAAACCGAGAACAACCCCTGACTGACAGCCAGCAAGGATATGGAAACCTCAATCTTACAACTATAAGAAACTGAATTCTTTCAACAACGCAAATGGAACTAGACTAGATTCTCCTTCAGAGTCTGCAGGTAAGAGCCCCAACTACACCTTGATTTTGGCCTTATGGGACCCACAGCAGAGAAACAAGCTGGATCTGCTAGCTTCTGACCTATGGAACTGTTAAATAATGAATTTCAGTTGTTATATTGGTAGTAATTTGTTATAGCAACAAAAGACAATGAATGTGCTATGCTACCTCCCAATAAACAAAAATGTATCTAATCCCACCACTCAGAGATAATTACTAAAAGCATTCTAGTGCATACCTTTTTATCCTCCTTTGTGCCATGTAGACATATTGGTATATATTTCAAATTATGTTGAAAATACTATGTCTTTAACATCATTGCTTTAAAATCCAACAATTCACTGACACTCTTCCCATGTTTTTAAGAAGTCTTCTAAAAAAATTGTAATGGCTAGTACTATTCTGCTGAATAGTTATACTACAGTTTAATGCCTTACTTGAATATTTAAGTTGCTTCTAATATTTTACTAATATTCATATAAACCAGATATGTAATGGGGCTTCTTATCTCCTGAGATTTAGACAGGTTTTCTTGAAAACACTACTTCCATAGCCTGAAAGAGCTGAGATTTCATGAACACCCAGGCACTTGCAGTTTTAAGGCAACAGCAATCTTCTCCATGCTGTCTCCAGGCTGCGGAGCTTCCCTAAGATATTAGACTTATTTTTAAAGTCTCCAGAATGTGTTTTCTGGCTCTAAGTCATTAATGACTAATTTAGACTTTATTAAAAATTTTATATCTGAACCCAGGTAGAAAATGTGTTCAATTTCCTTTTAGCTTTTTTATCAGTTAACATAATTTGTCTTTCTTTAAATGAATTCAAAAGTCAGAGATACCTATTAATTTTTTCTAGTTTCTTGGCAAGCAATAAGTATTCTTATTATATCTTTATACTTATTGAGTGTCTCCTTAGGATAAAGACCTTGATCTGGAATTACTGAATCTAAACATATGTACGTGTTTAAAACTCTTTATTTTTCTTCACGATATCTGTTTCTATTGACAGACATACTGTTCAAATGCTAAAAAGTTTTATTGAAAATATTTTTCATTAAAAAGCCAAAATAATTATTTTTGACTCTTATATCTGCAAATAGCTAATTTCCTCTGTTTTGTTTTTGCTTTTGTTTTTGTCTTTGTTTTTGGCTTTTTTCCTCATGTGTAAAATGAGGGTCTTGGTTAGAAAGGATCCCATTATGTAATGCTTTGAAAAGCAAGCTGAGGATTTTACGGCCTAAGCAGTGTTTTATAATAGCAACAATCTAGGATTAAATATGTTTCTTAAAACAGTTGTCAGTGTCATGTGGAATCTATTCAGGGAGAAACTACAAATATGCCTCTACTGAACCTCTTATCTTATAAAAGCATATTTCCTTCACAAAGGTTTACCATGCAGGAAATAGATGGGTTGGTCCTATTAGAAAATGTTGTGCATTGCTCATTTCCCTAGTTATTAATGAATATTGTTCTTCTAGCATTAAAAATTCATTTCTGAACTCATAATTAAACGACTAATAAATATAAGGTTTTGTATCCAGTAAAGGAAATAACCAAATAATTTCCTATATTTGATGGCCTATTTGGATTTATTAAAAGCACATGACCCTCATCCTTCCTGATGCTGACATCAGGGTGCCCTAGAGAGAAGTGGTGGAAAAAAATCTTGTCGTTATTTGGATAAAATGGATTCAAATATGACACATCAAAATTTACCTTTATTAAAAGAAACCTTGAGAACAGACCAGTTTTTATTAACTAAAAGAGGAAATTTATAATTTACTAAATACAAAGAAAGGCAATGTCTTGACGTATAACAAATACATGGATAAATTTTTAAAATACAAGTTAAGATTCAGTCCTTTCTTTGTTCTCATAAACAGTTAACACAACTATTTCCACCATTTCCAAAGAATTGAGAATTTCTTTGTCTATTAATAGAGGATTATTCTCAATAGAATGTTTTCACAGATGCAGTATTTTTTTTCTTCCACGTTTCTTAAGGAAAAACAAAGACCTACCTATGCTAGATGTGTTTTCAGTTGCTAGAAATTTTAGGTGTTACAAATCCTGGTAGCTGTATTTTATAATGGGTAAATTCTAATTAAAACAGTGTATCTGGTTAGATTTTGTAATACAACCAGAGCTTTATTCCTAGGGAATATACATCTTACAGATTCTAAGTTCATGGATCCTGAATAAGAGAAGTATGTCCCAATATAGTGGTTGTTTGCTTTGGCAATTATCAGAATCTTCTTAGGAATGTAATAAAAATACAGAAAGATCCAGGCCCCATACTGCTCCAGGGAGTCTGCGACTCCAAGTTTTCAGCTGATTCTGTTACATACCAAGTTAGAAAACCACTGTTCTAAAAACTTGCTTTAAAGTTGTTGTTTTCTTTCTTTAGTGTGTGTATTAAAAATCTGAAGACCCTATTATAATGCAGATTCTGATTTAGCAAAACTGGGGTGAATTCTAAGAATCTAAACTTTTGCTAACTGTCCAGGTCATGCCTAGACACTGACTATCCCAATGTGTGTGGAAAGATTCAAACAAAGCAGGGTGAAGAGATATCAAGGTCTGCAAAGAAGCAAAGAATAATTTGTCCTGAGTTCTTAGCAATGACGTTTTAGGTCTCCAGTACATTTCCTTCAAGTTCATCTTGTAGCTATAAAATTTGTTCACTGATTTTTATTTGTGTGTTTTAAAGCTGGTAAAGTTGACTTCTATTTGCAGAATTATGGTAGATTATATCTTTTTAAGCCCTTCAACTACAGAATACCTAAAAATGATGGATATAATATAACAAACTTTAACATATAAAACAAAGATCACAGGTCACAGGGAACTAAAGACTACCTATGTGGGGAAAAAAGTCGCTAAAACCAGAGTGGTGGCAAAACTCTGGAGAGACGGGCTTCCCTGGAGGCATTTGTCAATAAAAAGTATTTAGTGCTTGTTTTATAAAGATCATTCAGGAAAAAGGGGTCTTAGATCCTTTGACTAAGCCAAAGAAAAAATTACCTCCTTCTAAAAACAAAAGGAAAATGAGGAAGAAACTTAACTATCTCTGCCTCAGCTCTAGGTGAAGAAAAAACATCTTCCTTGAGGAGTAGATGCATTCTGGTAGATTGGCAGTTGAATTCACATTACCTACTTGGTCAATGTATGACCAAGAAACTCTGAACTAAGAAGTAAACATCAAATGGTCCTGTATTTAATATCCTGGGCATCTGGCAAAACAAAGGCAAATGGACATACCATTAAACCAAAGTTACCAAATCATTTAAAAAAAAAGAAGCAAGAGCTGGCACAAACAAAAACAATTTGATTTGTAATTTGATTTGCAATTTGATTTGTAAACCCTTTAGATATTATTATTATTATTAGAATAAAAATATAAAACAAGTATGTTTTAAATGTTTTCAGAAACAAAGACGAAAATAACAACTTGAGCCAAAAAAAAAAAAAAAAATCAAGCAAGGAACAAAAATAGCAGATGAACTAAATAGATTAAAAATACAGGAAGAGAGAATTGATATGGTACATTGATTACCAAATTAACTCAATTCTTCTTCATCCCTCCCTATATTTACAACCTTTGCAATATGATTTTGCAGACCTCATCAAGTCATGGAGTCTATTCCCCCAGTCCTAAAGTCTGGGCTTGCCTTTTGATTGGCTTTAGCCAATAAAATGTGGCAGAAGTGTTAGTATGCCAGGACCAACATCCATCAGGCTTAATGATCACAATTCCTAGAATGTTTGGGGCCCACAGTTCTTTCAGGGCTCATAAAAATGTTTTAATCTTAATCTCTTTTAAAAGAAGAAAGATAATGTATAGTAATGAGTCTAGCCTGGATTATATTCATTTTTATACCAACTCAGTTGTAAAATATAATTTTTAATACTTTTTTTTAATGGGGTGAGGTTTGCTTTTGTGTAGGACTCACAAAAATTATAATAAAACCTGGTAGGTGCCAGTTTGAGCTTTCTCTATTGTAGCTGCTATCACCAACATGAGAATATATATAGGCTGGCCTGCTGGGGGATGAGAGATTACAGATTGCAGAGCTGAGTTATCCCAGCTGAGACCTCAGACACTGTGGCTGAAAACAGCCCAAATTGGCAAGGTCACATAGCCAACCCACGTAAGTGAACTCAACTCAGGCCAGAAGGATCAGCCTGCTGGCCTGGGTCATGGGCCATAATATGTGCTTACTGTTTTAGGCCATTGTGTTTTGAAGTGGTTTGTTATGCAACAGTAACAAACTGATGCAATTGGTGAACTGAAAGAAAATTTCTAGAATGAAACCAAAAGACACAAAATGAAATTATGAAGTTAGCAGCATGGAAGAGAAGAATGAAAAGTTTTAAATATATCTATTTATATATGGCAACTATACAGAGAAAATATTTGAAGGACATTAGCCTGATCTGATCATTCCACAAGGTATTCCACATTCATCGCACCATCACATTATGCCCCATAAATATATTGAAATATTATATGTCAGTTAAAAATGAAATAAAATTTAAAAACTTTATTTTAGGGGAAGCTACCTTTTTTTAATTCAAAATCATCTTGGAAAACAATAGTAATATCAATATTTTGTTAGTTGCTTTTAGAGTCAGTCTTAGCAGAATATTGTTATTTTGTTTTCATATTTTTCCACATTATTCACTTAGTCAAATCCTTAAAACATGTGATTGGTGGTAGCTCACTGTTTTGCTAACCCAGTATATGGTCACACTAGAATATATTACGTGCTAGTTTATAGTAGTACATCAATATAGAAAGTGAATAAGCAATAGAGTGCATCTAAAAAAATGCTTGCTAAAGATGCTTTTCAAAATCTTACTGTGCAAGATTAAGTATGTGTTTAACAGGGTTGTAGCTCTTGGTGCAGATATGATTTGATCTACAGACACATGCTTCTTCTCCATCTTCCTGACGTATGTATTTTGCAATATTGGCTAAATAAGTATTCGCTTTCTACATTATTAAGCCCTTGTGTTTGCTATTCACAGCTGTGCCCCCTGTAGTACCTAGTGATTACCTTTCCTGCAGTTTTTTTTTTTAACTCTAGAGATTATAGTTGTCTTAATTTATTACTCGTTGAAAATGTTTTGTACATTTTTCATAATTTGACTTAAGTTCTACCTAAAGTGTGTAATACCCTCTCAATACATTGAAGCACATGTTATTTTATCAATTTTATTATTTTGGAGAAATCTCCCCTGAATCCTTTTGATTTAGCCTATCTTGGCCGTTTGCCTTTTTGTGGTCCTCTAGGGCAAGGATTGTGTTTTTATGTCTCTGTAACCTTCACTGCCAGCACACTGACTTGCATATTGTCAGCATTCAGTAAATTACTCAATAAATGATGACCTTCCTGCAAGAGGAAAGCAAATGGGGAAGAAACTGTGAGACTGAGCTACTTAATCTGGAACATTTCAGTCAACGAACCACAGAAAGCTTTTATTATCTCCAATCTGTAGTAATTGGGCAGCTTCAGCATGGGCTACCAGATCTGTGACTTTGCCTCTTCAATCAGTTCTGCCCAATGACTGACAACACCATCCATTTAAATAGCCTGTTATTTGGGTATCATATAGCTACCACCCATGACATACTTGTTTGAAATGGCAACTAGAAAATCATTCCTTATTTTTCTCAGCAATGAGACTTCCATTTTACATAATTAGTTAATGAAAAAAGATAAAATATATAAGTACTATTTCATCATCGTGGTCTACAGAGCACATTTAATTATCTCTGAAGGTATCAGTGCAGATATGATTTGATCTCTCACAATCAAGAGAGAATCTGTTCTGTCTTCAACCAAATTGAAAACTATACCACAACTTAAATGTACTAATACCTGAGAAATGCAATTATATAATCCTTTTATGGATTTTGCACTATGTTTTTTCATCCTCGTTGCAAAAAATAGCATGTTTATATTACAAGTGGTACCACAGAAAAAGCAAAGAACATATAGAATTTAAAATATGGAGACCCAGTCCTATGGTCTCATCATAAATGTTTGGCAAATGTCTAATTTCTCCGAGTCTCTGTTTTATCATATTAAAATAATTATAATACTAACTCTAACTCTAGGATTTCTTAAACCATATGAAGAGACAAAGAGTATAATAACAATTTGTAATTTATTTTTATTTTTATTTTTTTGGATACAGGGTGTTGCTGCGTTACCTAGGCTGGAATAGTGGCATAACCACAGCTCACTATAGACTTAACCTCCAGGGCTCAATTGGCCCTCTCATCTCAGTCTCCTAAGTAACTAGGACTATAGGCACATGCCACTATGCTTGGCTAATTTTATTTTTAAGTGACTCTCATGTCTTGGCCTCCCAGAATGCTCAGATCACAGGCATCAGCCACCATGCCCAGAAACAATTTGTAAATCTTAAGGCACATTGAAAAGATAAGCTACACTTTCATTAGATATTTTAGATAGAACCATGGGATAAATATTTACAGCATACATTAGAAAAGTTTTTTAAAGGCCATAGATAATGAAATACTGTAAAGTTGTAGTGAATAGTCATAATTAAACAACACAAAATCTGGTTCAAATCCTAGCTACAACCTACTGGCTGAGTGATTATAGATAATTTACATATTCTCACTTTTATCAGTTTTCTGCAAAATGGAAATAATGGTAATATCCCCACAGTGATGTATACAAAATGAGTGTGTAAAGCATGATAACCCAATGCCCAGCATATAATAATCATACTGTAAAGATTAGATTATTATTATTATTATTGATCAACATTAGCGATAACTGATATTAGAGTTCAATTTACCTTAATCCTTTGACTTAAATCTAGAATATTCTATGGAGCTATTTTATAGTTGTAAGGAAACATGCAGTCATTCCATTAAAATCACTGATGTCATATTATAGAATCAAAATTTTAAGCCAAAATAAAATGTTAGAGATGTAATCTAACAATCTCAATTTGCTGATGATTAAATTGGGGCAGAAAGAGTGTATCCACCTGATTTAGGCCACCTGTTATTGGCAGAGTTTATTGTGGGATCCCAGGCTTCTAACATCTGAACCACATTGCTGCCATCTAGGTACCTTCAGTTATCTCCAAAGATGCACTAAAATCAAATGATCTAGGTTATAAGAATCACTAGTATATATAACTGCCTTACCAGTAGGTGGACATTTTGTGCACATTCTTTTCAATAAACTTGTTCACTAATACAACAATATATAAAATAGTGTTTTAAACTATCATATATATGGTCTATAAATACATATAGACACATAAACATATACACAAAAGTATGTATTATATATGTGCCTATGTGAATATAGAAACACATTTTTAAAAAAATTATCTGTAGCCATTTACTGGAAGTAGAAATGCCTTGAGAAATTCAAACAAAACCCATAATGTATTTTTAATTAGCTGATGCAACTTCTTTTCATTCTGAAGATTGAAACACTAGCTAAATCCACTTAGACTTGCTTACGTTTTGAAGTATAACAATCCCAGTCTGAAATATGGCTACAGAAATAACTGGCTTTGTACCCACCCCACAATCTATTGTTTATTTCAAGAAGGTCTTTTTAGTGTCACTCTCATACAAAAATAACAAAGTTAAATAGAAAAAATTAGGGAGGCTATTAAAACACAATAAACTGTAAATAGCTTCAATAGCTTCTCATAATTGAAGAATTTCTATCTGGTAGAGGGGATTCATAGAAACCTAAAAAGTTTCTATCCAAATCACAAGTTTTCCCGTGAGATAGGGAGATGGCAGGTCTATCCATCCCCAGAATACCATGAACCAGGACATTTGCTCTCTAGAACAGTCCTCATGCCTGCTTCTGCTGCTGGGTGGATGAGTAAAGCCTAAGTGAAGGAACCAGTGAGGAGGACAATATCTCGACCAGCTCATTCTGTCCTCAAGGGAGCTGTTTAGTGTTCGCTTTAATTCAGTTTTATTTGACTGCCATGAAGTAACAGTGTAAAGGCAGAGAAACCAACATAATTTGTTGGTTAATGAGTTCTATATGTCCTTTTGGTATTTTTCTAATCTTTGAAATGCCACTAAAAAGTACTGAAATCTACACAGTTCATTGATGAGATGCATACATTTTCTAACTATAATTTCAAAAATTAAGTATAATCTTGAACTGTGACTAAATTTTAAATTAAACTAGAGCAGAAACTATACTACCTCCTATCCTCTTTCCTGTCTCTGTCTTGCCCATGAGGATCTTCAGCAAACTAGAACTAAAACTTATCCCAATGTTCCTTCTACTCAGCCTCTTGAATTCAGCAGTGTTCTCTCTCCTAAGCACTCATGTACATTGTCCTTCATGCCTTCTACATATTCTTCTTTTTGTCACCAATCTTCCTTGAGTTCAGCTATTGATTGGTGGGGTCAATGTCTGAGTGGTTGTGCTTCTATTTAAGGGGATATATATTTCTTTATTGTCAATATGTGGTCAGATTTTTTTTAACAGAAGTTTGCATTACTTAGCCCATTTCTCAAAGAATACTTTTATACCGACTGCAAAGATCATATGCTATTTATTTATTATACTTTGTATTATAGAAAATTTTAATCATATGCAAAAGTAGATAGAATCTATAACTCATCCCCATGTACCCTTACTCAGCCTCAATAATTGCAAATTCAATACAAATCTTGTTGCATCTACTGTGTATTCCTTACTTACTCTTCCCCCACCCTATTATTTTGAAGCAGAACATTATTATGTATTTCAAATATTTCAATTTTTTCACTAAAAGACAAAAGTTTTTTTTTTTTTAGAGACAGAGTCTCATTCTGTTACTTAGGCTGGAGTGCAGTGGTATAATTATAGCACGTAATCTTGAACTCCTGGAGTTGAGCAATCTACTCATCTAAGCCTCTCAAAGCACTAGGATTACAGGCGTGAGCCACCATGCCCAGCCCAAAATTACTTTTAAAACATTCATAACCTTAATATAATTATAGACTTAAAATAATTATGAATCACTTTTAATAATATAGCATACCTAATTAATGAGAGCCTCTACTTCCAGCTATGACAAAGTAGCTTGTAACAAAACAGCACGGTTTTTCAAGAACTAGAAAAGACAGATGAGATACATCCCTGATGCTTGAAAGTGTCAGGGAATTATTGAGGCAGGCAGGACTTGAAAGGTCAAGAAGAAGGAAGCTCCACAATTTTCATGCTGTGATTTCTTTTGTAGCATTTTGCCAGGTCTTCAGTTTCAAAAGTGAGAGCTAAAAAGGCTAGGTAGAAGACCCCTGCTAAGAGGCAGGGAAGCCAGCATCACTGGCAACTGGAGAGAGAAGAGCTGAAGTTTAGCCCTGCTAAGACAACCAGAGCTGGAGAAGCTAAGATCTCTGATGAAAGGGAGTCACAGGAAAATGACCCCAGCTCTCGCCACTGATTTTCTCCTTGAGGCAATTGTCACATCTTTACATGTGTAGGGCAAGAAACCAAGAATACAAACAAAAAGCAGCTCAGAAGCTTTCAATACTTGGGAGACAAAAGAGTAGGAATACAAGGCCTTACCCGACCCTAATGAACATGCCAACCTCTCAGAGAGAACCCCAGAAGACTATAATATAGCAAGGGGTAAACCAGAGGTAAGCCAATTGGATTGGGCTGCTCTGCCGCTATTTGGCCAGAGCATAGGATACCTCTTCTCTAAGGAAAGAGGGTCTATAATTTTTACATAGTGTCAGGCAGTCAACCACAAATTACCAGGCATGCCAAGAAACACAACCAGAACTAAAAAAGTAAAATAAAAATGAGCACAGGTGTTTAGTATTACTAAAAACAATCTTTAAAAATAATCATGGCTGGGCTCGGTGACTCAGCCTGTGATCCCAGCACTTTGAGAGGCTGAGGAGAGTGGATTGCCTAAGCCCGAGGGTTTGAGATCCACCCAGGCAACTTGGTGAGACCTCGTCTCTACAATAAATCAAAAATTAGCCGGGCGTGGTAGTGCACGCCTGTAGTTCCGGCTACTTGGAACGCTGAGGTGGAAGGATCGTGGAGCCCAGCAGGTAGAGGCTGCGGTGGCCAGGAGTGTGCCACTGCACTCCAGTCTGGGCAACAGAGTGAGACTCCAACTCAAAAATAAAATTTTTAAAAATGAAACAATAAAAATAATAATTATTAATATGTTGTCACATATATACATTGAGAAGGGAATTTTTTTTTAATTTTAAAGATGTGGGGTACAATTCAGGGTTAGGTATACAAATGGTCTTTGTGCAGGTAAAGTTTGGGCCTCCCTTTAGTCCCCACTTCACTTGGTTTGCGATCGGGTACCCTTATTGATGAAGTGTGCCCCCCACCTCCCCTGGCAGCTTTCCACTACTGCCAATCCCTTTCTTATAGTATTATAATTGTTCAGGGTTCACTTATGAATGAGAGCATGTGGTACTCAGTTCTTTGTTTCTGTGTTAGATCACTGAGAATTATAGACTCTAAATCCATTCAAATTGCTGTAATTTTGTACTTCTTTGTGACTGCATAATATTCCATCGTGTATATGTACCACATTTTTTTAAATCCAGTTCACTTTCAGTGAGCAGCACAGTTGGTTCCATGTTTTTGCTATCATGAATAATGCTGCAATATACTTGCATGTGAAGGTATATTTTTCATAGAATGATTTGAGTATATTTTCAGAAGGGGGATTGCTGGGTCATATGGAAGGTCGATTTTTAGATCTTTTAGGAATCACCACACTGTTTTCCACAAAAGTTGTACTAGTTTACATTCCCATCAAC